>JNEU01001115.1:0-34221 GCA_000697475.1 Lichtheimia corymbifera B2541
GCGTTGGGTCGTTGGCATGGAGACCCGTAGACATGGACATGACAGTATCTGACACTGCTTGCTTTAGACGATGCCTCCCATTGTGTAGTTGTCGATCGCATAATACTGTCAACACCACACCCACTGCCGTCCTTGTCCTTGGCCGCAACTACAAACATAGACAACACAAATCACCATCATCATCATCACCATCATCATGCATCGTCCATCATCATCGTCATCATCGCTGCCGTCTTCGGTGCCATCTTTGTCTTCAGTTGCATATCTACATCTGCCACATCCAAGAGTAGAGTCATGAGTCCTGTCCTATTCTACTACTGTCTTCTCATGATGGCAGCTTGACTTTCTTTGTATCTCTCTTTCAAGTCATCCATCGGGTTCACCTTTAGTCTTTGTTGTAAGCGTTGGGTCGTTGGCATGGAGACACGTAGACATTAGACCTGACAGTACCTGACACTGCTTGCTTTAGATCATGCTTACGCCCACTCGTCGTCGTCGTCATCGATCACGTAATATTGTTATTTGTGAACTGCCCACACCTTCATATCGTCGTCATCCTGGTTTCATTGCCGTCGCTGTTGCCAGTCGCGACTCCAGACGTAGACAACACAACACCTTCAACATCATCATTATCATCGTCATCACTCCTGCCGTTTTCGTTGCCATCCCTCTTTGTCTTCAGTTGCAAATCCACGTCACCTACATCCAAGGGTAGTGTTATATACACATCTTGCTGCTACATGCCCAGAGACCAAGAGTATTGGGAGTAGTACACAAGAGTATCGATTGTCCTAGCATCTCTTTGCCAGTAAAACATGATATTTGACCCAAAGGTACAAGATTTTTATACCCCTGAGCAACAACGCACTTCAAGATTAGTGGATAATGGATACATTGACGTGGTTCGAGATGAATTAAACGTGTGATGATAGCACTGGTGTATGAAAGAAGAATACGAAGATGGTTACTTGAACTGAAGACAAGCTACCGCGTTTTCTCGGTCCCAAAAGGCAACAAAAAGAACAACATACATGATGGCAGCCCGTATCCAAAATATTCGTGGAACAGCACTCACCATTGGAAAAGAAAAGGCCTTTTGAACAACGAGAGCTCAAGCGTAAAATGAAAGTGGATCGTGGTGTCGGTGGTATCATTGATGGATATACGGATGATGAGATGCTTAAGGTGATGGATTACTTTTTGATCAATGGCGCAAAACATATTTACGGGAATGGATGACAAGCGAGGCATGCTGGATCTCTGGTGCAAAAGTGGATCAAATGAGGAAGCTTGGTCGATGACAGAAGGATTCTCCATAATGTGATCATGGATATTTTTCGTGGATTGTCTGAGGAAGAGAATTATGATCGAGTAGGGACAGGCGATAATGACAACACAACATGGATTTTTACGAAAGCATGAACATGGATGGTAGCGGAAACAAGAATGCAACATATACACAGCAAGAAGATCCGTTTATGTTATCAGCACATGAAGTATAGAGAGAACAGAATGATAGCTTACACGCAGACACAAGCTGTGGATTGCATAGAACAACAGCGTGGAAATTGGAGTTTGGATCGAATTCGAAGGGGCTAACCAAGCAATCTGGCCGTATCACCGGATGATCCATGCAGCAGCGATTACTTTTTTTGTACAGCAGCGACTTTTTGTATATGTAGCATTGTTGTAGAGCACGTTGACATTCCATATCTTTCATCTTGTACTATAGTAACATCACATCACACCTCATCCTCATTTGACCTTTCATGTATTTAACGTCAGATCACCTTTATTAAACTCGTGTTTGACAACAAAGAAAGGGCATAAATGGTCATCCCATGGTTGATACAATGATAGGGCAAAGATCACCGTCCATGATAAATTCATCACCCCATGACATATAATCTTTAATGAAGGTAATGTGATGTTACTTATATACAAGGAAAACCAAGCGATGTGCGATACGGTGTGATGCTACTATATATAATACAGGATGAGACGAATGACATGGGGTGCGTGAAGAATGTGAAGGTTTTTATACAATGCTACATATACAAAAAATCCGTTCCTGTACACAAAAGGCGATGTTGGTGCATGAATCGCCCTTTGGTACGGCCAGATTGCTTGCTTAGTTCCTTCCATAATCGATCCAAACTCCAATTTCCACTCGTAATCTCATTCCATGCGCCATTGCTATCATCAATCACACGTTCAATTCATTTTGAACCATTGCCAGGTATCCATTGTCCAATAATCCACTAACCTTATACCGCTCTTGCTTAGGGGCATATACAAGTGTTGTGCCTTTGGGTCTTTGGTCCTCCCGTGTGCTATCCTCAATGCTCTGTGTTTCATGCATGTGACGATAAGGCGTGGATATTGATGTGGATGTGGATTTGTAACTGATGACGAAGACGGCATCGATCGTGATGATACTTATGGTGATGATTATGATGATGGTTATGGTTCATGACGGTGGTGGTGGTATTGTTGTTGTGCTGTGCATGTCTGGATTTGCGACTGAGGATAGGGGCGGCTGTGAAAAAGGCAGTGACGACGATGAAGGTGGAGTGTTGACCATATTACGTGATCGGCGACTATGACGAGTGGTGGGAGGCATGGACTAAAGCAAGCAAGAAAAAAGAGAAGAGCTTAAGACATTATGCGAACGTGGTTGAAAAAGAGGAAGGTGTGCACCCTTTACCGACGCAGTAGCGTGACTCATGCCGGTTTATCTGGGTCTCCATTCCGGTTTACCTAATAATTTCCATGCCGGTTTACCTATTTCCATTCCGGTTTACCTAATAAATTTCTGTGAATCAGGCTGTGACCCAGCCAAAATTTGGCTGCGGGGTTTTGTGAATCGCTGTGAATCGGCTGTGAATCTGTGAATTTCGTCCTTGAAACTTCCACACAAGGTGCGCTTCACCCCGCCGCGCAACTTTGTTCGATTGAAGACCCCGCGTTTCATTGTAGAATTTTTAGTTATGGGCATCTTTATGTTTTACATATGCTGTAAGCGTGATGCTATATGAAAGGTGGTCTTTCTTCATTGTGAAGTATCATGCAAATGAGCTGTGCTACACAAACACGCCCCTGCGTACTTCCGCTCTATCAGGGTCAAGCTACTTGACAATGAACAAACACCACCTTTCCTATGGCATCACGCTTACAGCATAGGTGAAACATGAAGGTGCCTGTTTCTCTAAATCTTCATAATGATGTGTATAGGCTTTATGAGAACGATGTTGATCAGCATGACCGAGAGCACCTCCTGACCAAGTTTCGGGGTCGCGATGGGCAATATCGGCGCGCACGGCCGTACACCCTATTTATGTTACCATCCCTTCGTCGTCTCTCCGACATCCAAGATTTTCAGAATGAACTCTGGGGTCTTTATGAGAACGAAATTACTCGGCGTGGTCGAAAGCGTCTTGTGTGAAAGTTTCAGGTTCGAGGGGGGCAATCTAGGGGAACGGGAGCGCCGATCCTACTTTATCCTACTTTTGGGCTGGCCGGCATTCAAATGTTCATAATGAACCATGCGGTTTTTAAATGAATGAAGTTGATCAGCATGTACGAGAGTACCTTCTGACCAAGTTTCAAGTGCGAGATGGGGAATCCCAAGAAACTACATACTAATTGACTTTTTCATAAATCCGGCGCTTTCCCAATTTTCATGCGTTATAGTCAATCCCACATTATGCTCTCCCTTTCAAAATTTTCAAATGAAGTGTGGGTTCTTTATTAATACAAAGTTGTTCAGCATGTCCTAGAGTACATACTAATTGACTTTTTCATAAATCCGGCGCTTTCCATTGTCGGCATTCAAATGTTCATAATGAACCATGCGGTTTTTAAATGAATGAAGTTGATCAGCATGTACGAGAGTACCTTCTGACCAAGTTTCAAGTGCGAGATGGGGAATCCCAAGAAACTACATACTAATTGACTTTTTCATAAATCCGGCGCTTTCCCAATTTTCATGCGTTATAGTCAATCCCACATTATGCTCTCCCTTTCAAAATTTTCAAATGAAGTGTGGGTTCTTTATTAATACAAAGTTGTTCAGCATGTCCTAGAGCATATTGTGTGAAAGTTTGAGGTTCGTGACAGGCAATCCCAATATCATGCATTGATATCAGTGTATATGGATATGTCTGACTGCCTGACAGATTCAATTTCCACCTCTTCCACTCCCACTTTATTTGCCTCTTCTTCCCATTCTCGTCTGCTGCCCCATTCAAGTACAACTACAACCTGCGAACGATTGTCCTGCTTCAATCCATCATGTCATTCCTACAACTGTCTTGATCTGAAAGCCTTTGACTGAATGGCAGGTCCATGGCGAATAACATAGCCTTTGGTCATTCTACTACAACACCTGCCTCACACCTTCTCGTGTACAGTCGTCGATCGCAATCAAACGTAACAGCATTCATTCCAGCAGCGGCTATTTGCAAGGTCATTACTACATCGTTTCAAGCAGCTTCCTTTACTTGCAGCAACTGGCTTCAGCCCTTTTTTAACGTGAATAGCAAATAGCTACTGCATGCTTCATGTACGTATAGACTTGCGTTAATACAAACGAATTCCTGTAGATATGGATCTGATGTTGCTTTGATACATAGGATGGAAGGATCCGGATATATACAACGCGTGGAAAAAGAGCTTTGCACCCCTTGTTCCCATGTCAACTTGAGCATGGATGTTTGATGCTATCATCCTGAACGATTGGTGAATCCCGTTATCATACTTTACATGCTATTCCATGGCAGCTATTATCATTCATCCTTTGTGCGAGCTGTCAACCCAGTCGGACCATCATCATCCAACTCCTTGTTTTATGCATGATTCACCCCCTTGCATCAAGAGCAACTCACATCGATCCGCCCACCTTTGCACAATACACGACCAAACATAGAGAATTCCCTTATCGATTTATCTCCCCCATTGGAATGATTCGTTGTACTTATGGATGAATTTAGATTAAAAAGCTACTTTAGCGAATACGAGATTGCATTGCGAACCATGTCTAGGTTTCTGTGTAAGAGACCTTCTTCTTCGTGAGTTGGAGCTATTATTATATGTGGCACTTGGGTGCATTGTATTATAGAGAGATTGATGGTACATCCACTTGTCAGTACTGTGGTAAAGGAAAAAGAGGGGGAGCTAGTGGGTCTGATATGTTTGATTATGTCTTGACAAAGACTGTATTTTATCGGTAAAGGGCACAAGATAGGCTCCAGTATAATGATGGAGAAGTGATCAAGAACATCATTATATGTGGTGTATTGTTCGCTCTCCAGTCCCATCATGCAGATCATGACTAATTTTTGACGTTATTGGCATAGCACACAAACGCACTGCAGCTAATAAATTGGCCCCGGTTGACCGCTCGTATATCGACAACAACAACAGCAACAATGGCATCGACGGCACACATCTTTTAATTTCACGGGATTTGTATTACTCGTGGTGGATATGGTATTAATAAAGCATTCAATATGGTTGGTAGATCTTGTGGGACAGCGGAAGGAAACTTTATGCGAATGAAATCGGTAATAAATATACTCCGTCATGAGCAAAAGGTAAAATCGTTGACCCGTAGCCTGGCGGAATTAACTGCGACGATCCCAAGCTATATAAGATTGATTTGTCAGTTTTTTCTCTCGCTCATACGCATACACACACACGAATACATTATTATGGCAGCAGAACCAGTACCTCAAGAAGCACGACGTTTGCTCAAGCTGTTGAATGAAAAGAACCCTGCATTGCAAATCCCTGACGATTATATGGATACACACATCCGCTTTGAAGGTGGCGACCTGCCTGTGCAGCCTGGTGCTCTGAAATCGGGAGCCCTGTCTGCTGCTGCATCCGCAGCCTTTGGTGCAGTAGCTAGTCAAATTGCTCAGGATCGTTATGGGTATGTTACTGTAGACATATATTTTACACGGGATAGCGTATTCAGACCAAGTCCTTGTAGGGGTGAGCTATCTCACGTCACTGTTAATACCGATCATGCCGGTTACTTTCTCGGTATGCCGGCTTTAGTCAAGGCTGACAAACCTCCTGTGGATTGGCAACGGGGTGCCTGGGTCAAAGAGATGGACAAGGCTGCAACAATGATCTACCCTACAAAGGACGGTAGATGGTTCCAGTTACACGGTGATCTCGATTGCCACGCTCTATTCCGCGATATCGGCCTTGAATGCAACATGGATGCAAACCGTGAAGAGGCATATGAGATCATCCAAAAATGGACATTGCAACACACAGCTGATGAATTAGAAGCCATGATGGTCAAATTTGGTCACAGCGGTAGCAAATGTTATGAACCTGAAGAATGGCTTGCAACCGATATGGTAAGATAACAACGATGCTTAGATGTATATATACATACTTATAATACCTTTGCTATTAGGGCAAAGCTCTAAAAGATAAGCCCTTGGTTAATATCGAGCAAGTAAACAAGGCCAATGGACCTGTGCCATATCCTCCAGCAAAAAACAACCGCATCCTCGAAGGCATTAAAGTGGTTGAAATGGGTAAGTTTAAGGTTGTTTTTATTGGACAATGTAAATACAGAGCTGAACATGATGATAAATGCAGTCCGAATCATTGCTGGGCCTACCATTGGAAGAACGTTAGCTGAATTGGGTGCTCAAGTGATCAAAGTGAATCCACCACACCTGCGAGACATTAATTTGCTCCAGTATACATTGACGACTGGTACACACACTGTCGCTTTGGATGCTCGTCAACCGGACCAAAAAGCCCAATTGGAAAGTCTTATTGCTGAAGCGGATGTATTCATTGACGGCTATCGTCCTGGTTCATTGGAGAGACTTGGATTTGGTAAAGAGCGTGTAATGGAGCTTGCTGGTTCTAAGGGCATAATCTATATTGATGAAAATGCCTATGGCATGGAAGGTATGTAAAGCATGATGGTGGTCTTGCTATAAAAACCTAATTGGCTATCATCATCAATCATAGGTCCTTATCGTCACCGTCCTGGTTGGCAACAAATTGCAGATACTGCTAGTGGTTGCGCTGTGGTGCAAGGCAAAAGTTTGGGTGCAGAAGGTGCTGTGCTTCCTCCATTGCCTATCTCAGATTTGTTGACCGGTGTATTGGGTGCTGCTACCGTATTATGTGGCATCCGTGATCGTGCACGTCATGGTGGCAATTATTCGGGTGTCGCATGCCTTACTTCATACGACATGTTTTGTGTCTCCAAGGAAGTTGGTATATACCCCCCAGAACTGGTACAAAAGGTCGAAAGTGAATTTGGCTTTGGACCCATTACTCCAAGAGATGATGTTGCCCGCTTACTTGGTATCGTCCTTCAAGCATGGTATAAGAAGCGACCTAAAGATATGGACTTCGATGGTCAGCTGTTTGTATCATTTGAAGACGGTCCATTTGGACAAACCAAACAACTCGCACCTGTTGCACGCATAGACAACTACCCATCAAGCTGGGATCATCCTCCACGACCTTATGGTTATGATAAACCCACATTTGACTATTAGAATTTCCTCTTCTTCAATAAAAGAGGACAATACCAATGCATGAATCCAGTGTGACAATGACGATCATGGTTTATTTAGTCAAATAGTCAAATTTTCAAGTACTAGAAGCGACATGGAATAGCTTGGGAAGGGTGAAATTATCGATCAATGCGTGAGGATTGACTTGTTACGGTGGTGAGTTGCATCATGCATGATGATGAGGCTATTCTTATAGCTCCGATTTGACTGATCGTGGTCCAAGTGCTTGGTCCTGCTCATGTTCTTCCTCGTTGCCGCGCCACAACCACAACACGTTACCTAGCAAGCACTGTCAACACAGACTCCATGCAATTGGGTGAATTCCATACCAGAGTTCCGAAGCAGCTCATTCTCAACAGCAATCACCTTCTGGATTCCAACGCACACCATTAACGACATGACCGAGAAGCTCCTTGTGCACAGCTCCCCAGATCAACCTTGACAAGTAGCTCCAACAAGTGTTTATATTTCAGTGTCCACATGGTCTTGTCCAGATATCGATATGATGTATTGGTGTCAAGTCCTTATCATCGTCATCTCTTTTTTGGTGAGAACAACCGGTGACCATGCTCAACAGACTTGTGCATTTCAAGGTGCCTGACACTGCTGTATTTGGATGATGGCATGCATCTAGACTATTGGAATCGACACCCTCAATTTATCCTGGACGACAACAATAATGCAAAAGCTGTTCAAGATTAAGGAGACGGGAGACGGGAGGTTGTTGACATAATCAAAAGGTGAAACAGCAGTGTTCCGAAGGCTTGATTGGATCTGTAGCCCTTATTAAGAGGATAGTAGTATCAAGAATGATAATAAAAGATTACCATTTTAGCCTCTTTCATGCATCATAGTATCACTGTCAAGAAGCAATGATGATACGACATCATTTCCCCAAAGCACACGACATAAGGATTCTAAACATACGATTTCCATTTTTGACAATACTACATTGCCGCCACATAACAACCGCTCATGTATGATTTCCGAGATTTTCCGTGAAATATAAAAGCAGCCCGTTGTTTCCTGTTTTTGTTTTTCTCTTCCGCTGTTATATGCTCAATATACCCAACCAACAACCACCATGTCCATCCCAGGTTTTGAAATCCTAACTTTGGCTCCAGAGGATGATTACAACTACAATAATAATATCGATGATCCAGACGAGAGCACAGTGTGCAATTATATCGATGACTCTTTCTGCCAAGAGAACCTCTTCCAGATTCTACCGCTTATGCCAGAAGAATCATCAATCGATGAGAACAACCACATTCATTCACACGTCAAGCTCTTTTTCGAGGAGTTAGGTGTCTTGACAGAAGAACCAGAGCCAATTGATCCAACACGCGATTATGATGCTGAAGCACGGCAACTGCTTGAAGAACGGGATCGTACTCGACAAAAGCATGTTCAATTGTCTGAAACTCCTTCATTATCTTCATCCCAATCAGGCCTATCATCCACCTCGTCCTCCTGCCATCATCACGACCATCACCATAACGACTATTCCAATGATAATACACGATCACCCCTATACATGGGTCATGCTGGTGGCCCAAATCATCATGCTACATCCCCCATGCCTTATTCTTCTCCTTATCATCCGATCAAAACGGTACTTGCGCACGAGCCTTCCAGCACCACCACCCGTCATCATCCTCATGCTTCCAACATCCATCATTAATCTAGTACTACGCAGCATTACTTATTTGTAAAAATCATCTTCTACTCCCCTTGCATCATCACCAACCACCCTTTTCCCTCGACACATCACCCCCCTCATCATCAAATTATCTCATCCCATCGAAATATAAATAACTACAACATCCGTTCCAAATCATCTGTTATATATCCAATGTCACAAGGCACTATACCAAACTAGATTTGGGAATTGGAACTCGTGCTAATAATCCATGGATAGAGTACTCAAAAAAGTATCCGACCAAGAGCAATATGTCTCATTTCCTTCTTGTTTCTTTGTCTTTAAAAGTTTCAGGGTCCCTTTATCCCGAATCGACCCGATAAAGAATGCTTAACAAATAAGGCGAGCTAAAATACATCAGTTGGTTTCGGCAATGATACTCCGGACACGTTCTTGTAATGCGGCATTAAAGCCTATGCTCTCAAGGTATCCCTTCACCGATCCATAGGTGGCATCCAAGTAATCCAGCAATTCTCTCATGTTCTAATGAAATTACAACATCAGCATCTTATCATCATCATCCCATGCTATTCAATGCGATTATATCCTACCTTGGGTGGAGCATCAGCAAATTCCTCAGATAATCCAACTCGTTTGAGATCATTGATCATGTCTTTGCGGATAGGTGCCAGCCCAGCCTGCGTCTTTGCGTAATCTTTGACAATGATATCCTCTGGTACACCCGCCATACTGAGTAACAGGCAGCTGATGAGTCCTGTTCTATCCTTGCCCTGGGTACAATGGATTTGTATTGGGTAGTTGTCAGGATTGGTGAATAGCAACAAGGTCTCCAGGATCTCGTCATTGCAGTGGGCTAGAAACTGCTTGTACATGTTGGCAACACCCATGGGGGCCAATACTTCACGTCCGACCAGTAACGCAGCTCTGTCATGTTGGCATGACAACAAGTACCAAATCAGCAGACTACAGGATGACATTATCAGATACGCCATATATCTTTTTTTTCCCCAGAAAAAAAATGTTACCTCTTTTGACGGAGCGTGCATGACATAAACACTGCATTACGTTCAAAATTCCTGCCTGTGAGAGCGATGCGGTACTTTTTTCGTAGGACAGTCTTGGCAGCTGGATCCACTTCTTGATGCACAACCTCTGGATGACTTTGCTCGAGACTTAATAACTCGGAAGGACGCATCTATGCAACCTTAATCAGTGGACTGCTGCAGTTGTTAATGCCTTTTTGGTCACTTACACTCTCAACCACAGTGGTGGGGAAACTCTTATCAATGGCTGCTTCTCCTCGACATTCTCGGCTAAGATTATGCGAAAAAGTCAGCCAACATGTTGACTGAGAAAAAGATGCGATACATACCTTGTACGTAAATCGATAATAGTACGGATATTGTGTTGTTGAATAAAGTCTTGTACGTCGTTCTCGTTCAAGTTGTCCAGTGTAGCCGAGCGAAAGATCGTGCCTTCTTTGATGTAGCTATACAAATGGTGGTTGGAACGTCAAATGGCTATAGTATGTGACATTGCATACCGTTTGTTCTCAGCATTGTCGGCCGATGAGACACCCAAGTCGCGAAAGTTGAGAAGACCTTTATAGCTGAGGAATGAGTCGCTGCCTTTGTCGCTACTGTTATCGCTCATATTCGGTCACACAAAAAAGAAGGAAAAGAGAAAGAGTCGAGCTTCAGCTTGGCAATTTAAACATGGGGAAACTTTTGTTGCTACTCACGATAAATGGGGGTCTGGGTATTAGTACAAACGCGCATAAACTCTAAACAACGATGGACATTATTGTCACCATGAGAACAAAACCATTTATTTCTCGACTTTCTAGCGTATATCAAATAACAAACAGCTACTTTGATCCTTTTACGGCTTTTCATGATATCATATTTCCTTGTAAGCTGGGTTTTTGTTATAACGTCAATCCACCGTCAATGCTTAAAACCTATCACAAAGGGATCACCTGTAAGTAAAAGTTTTCCCGTGATCTCATTTCCCTTCCCCTATCATAGATACCTCTCCATTCATATACTTGCACCGTGCTAGAAAAATGGCAGCTTCTGCAACATCATCCGCCTGACCAAGCCGTCGCAAAGGTATAGAATCAATAAGAGCTTGCTTCTTTTCTGGTGATGACAACAGCCCTTGAGATTCCCATAAGCGTTAATACCTTGCTTGTTCCTTCCATTAAAAGCCTATATATCCTTACCAGCTGTCATATCGGTTTCGATGTACCCTGGAGCAATGGCATTCACACGAATCTGGGAAGGTCCAAGCTCTTTGGCCAGTGATTTTGTAAAGCCTATGGGCATGAAGACATTTTGTGGATGAGCGTCCCCCCCATCACTTGATGATATCCCCACATTCCCTACTTACCAATAATGCCAGCTTTCGAAGCAGCATAGACGCTCTGACCTACATTACCCTGCAAGCCAACAATACTGGAAACGTTGATAATGCATCCTCCTTCTACGAGAGTAACCTATTAGATGACAACAAAGTCTGAAGGGGGTGATCATACCTTTTCGTTTTATCATGGACTTGGAGACAAGTTGGCTCATTCGCATTGTCCCAAGGAGGTTGGTATTCATTGTGTCTTGCAAATCTTGTTCCTTCGTCCGCAGAAGCAATCCATCACGTGAAATCCCTGGTGATATCGAAAGAACAATTAATCCATGCCATGCCCATTCAAAGGAAGAGGAATAACAACCAACCTGCAGCATTCACCAGATAATGAACCGGCTGATCCTTTAACAGTTCCTAATGCGATCATGTTAGATGGGTATATATGTATATACAATACATCCGTAGCCTTACGATAATCACACCTTCATGCTATCTTCCATCGCTTTCTTGTCTGATACGTCTAGTGCCAGTCCTTTGTGTCCTTGGCCATTATACTTGACATTTAAGAGCATCTCAGCTGTGCCGACGCGACTGGGATTTCTGCCAACCAGAATGGTGCTTGCTCCACGACTGGCAAATGCCTCAGCAATGGCGTAGCCGATGCCTCGCGTTGCTCCTGTAATGAGTGCCGTCTTGTGTAGGAATGTCATGTGTATGAACAAAGAAAGAGTCGCCGCAGTTAAAAATCTGCTGAGCAAGGTACTGTTATGCATATACTCAAAAAAGCTTGTATTTAACACCGTTGACCTAGCTATCTCTCCCATTTTGCCACCTCTGAATGCACCAGCTCGTGTCTAATGATACAATCCATAACGCACATGGTCCGAGCAAGTCGCGTCATCCTTGGATATCTTTGTTGCTGGTGCCATCTATGCCAAGCTTCTTCAGCGAGGGATCTCAGTAGCTTTCCATGACACGATTTGTAATAACAATCACTCATTTGGTCATGTCGTTTTGGTACCTTGAAATAAAGCTTGTCATACCAATCATACGCATGTTCCATACACGAGGAGGATAATGAAGGATGTCAAAAAGGTGTGGCTGCCAATGTCAAATGTGATCAGCCAAACAAATGATGATGTTTGCATGATGACGCCGATCCATCAAATATAATGTCATTCAAGTGGAGTGCATGTGTCCTGAACACATGAGCACGTGTCAATGGTAAGAACATTTTATCCTTTTCATTGCCTCTTCCCACGAAGGATTAAATAGCAGTTTGTACCGGATCAACTATGCACTGGTCGGCCCGTGCCATGTTGTACAGATTCAGTAGTAGTCGCAAGCAAAGCCATGGCTTTGTTACACGCTTCTGTTCTTTTTCCCAACACTGAATTCTTTTTTTTTTATTCCCTCCCCCCCCACCTCCACCTCCTCACTCACAACAGCGACCACAGCCATGATGCATGGATATATGAGGAGAATCATCCTGTTGCTGCTGCTCGGCTTGGCACTCTACATTATTCCAATATCCTGCCAGTCTACGGATAACCCAGCATTCTGGGAAGGTGCACGAGTCTACAACACTGAAGGGAAGCCTATCGACAATAGCACCAAAAACGACATTATCGCAATCTCCCGAGATTTTCAAACAATTTATGGTCTCAATGAACCGCAATTGTCTCCATGGGTAAAGCAATTGGGCTCGTTTGGAATATTTCATTTGGTTAACGACAAGGTGGGTTTATTATAGAGGATCCTTGTGGATTATTCGACTAGCTGCAACTCGAGCAATACAACAGTGGAGCAATTAACGACACTCAATCATGATAATCTCGGGTTCTATTCTACGATAAGAGGCCTTTCAATCATTGGATTGGTGGAGCGTGGTGGTGGTTGCAACTGGAGCGAAAAGATTCACATGGCTCGGACACTTTCAAATGCCATCAATCTCAACCTGACAAGCATTGTGATATCAGATAACGAGAGGACCGCTTCAGCAGATTATAATCCATATCCAGTCACCACCATCTCACAACAGAAATACACTTTCACCAATCCGCTTCCTGATGACCGCAACGCGACCAACATGCAGGATAATGATCTACATACCACTTTTGGCACAACGACTACGCCTCCAATTGGCATTTATTTCATTCCCAAAACCTATGGCGATCATTTGCGGTCTATAATTGGTGACAATGCCACACTTGGCAATGATGAGCGACCCGTCTTGCAATTATCTCTTGTGTTCGCCCCTATACCATCAGCGGACCGTGACGATGCCAATGTATTTACTCGTGGCTATTTATCCTATGTGATCGCCCTCTCGGTCATCTTATTCGTGGGTAGGTCATCATCATCATCATCTTTAATGTTTTCTCAACATCATGCTTATATATATCTATCATCCAGCAATTTGTGCAGGCTTTGTATTTCTACGGTGGTGGCGTATACGGGAACGTAGAGCAGCAAGAGAATACGAAGCACAACTCAGTGCTCATGCAGCCAATATGCAGATGCGACGAAAAAGCAAGCCATTGCCTGTCAACATTGTTAATGCCATCCCTATTGCACATTATACCGAGGCTACTGTCAAGAATCCCAGTTGTGTTATTTGCTTGGAGGATTACGAGGAGGGTGAAACTGAGGTGCGCATTTTAGGATGTGGCCATGGATTTTGTGTTTTATGCATCGGTAAGGTACTATATTACTTGTAATGGAACAAGGAATACTGACGACTTTTTTGTATCATCAAAAGATCCCTGGCTTACACAAAAGTCGACATTGTGCCCCATTTGTAAGTGGGATTGTTTACCAGAGGAGATGCGCAAGTCATCCACCGATACAAGTGACACCGATGATCATTCCAATACTACTACTACTGCTGCTGTTGCTGCCGCCGCTGCATCCAATACCACAATAGCAGCCAATACTGCACCATCTTCAACCAGCTTGGCTTCCAGACAGCTTGCACCAGCACAACAACAACAACAACCACCCGGGAAGAACACCACTTCAACTCAAGATAGTAATAATGGGCAACGATCAACCGAGAATCCAGATACCACAAAGACAGCTGAAAATGACAAAGACAATGTCACCACTACATCTACCACAACAACTTTAGAAGAGCATGCTGCATCATCCTCAGGAACCTCGATACCAAAACAAACACCATCACAGCAAAAGGAAACCAAAGGTGACAACATTGATAAGGATGATCCTATTACTACTACTGCTACTACTGCTGCCGTAACCTTTACATCCGACGACGCGCAACATGAACAGCAAGATGGAAACATTGATCATGAGTCTGCAACAGGTACAACGATCCAATCCTCTCCACCATCATCATCCACGGCTGAAGAACACAATGACACCAAGGATAATGATGTCAAATGATATCAATCAATCAAGTAGTCCTTCCCCATTCATCTAGATGTTATTGTATATTGGTAATGCTTTTTTATTTGTATATTATATTAAAAATGTTCATGTAAATGGTCTCTTTAACTATTGTTCCTGAAAGCGAATTTGGGTGGGTGGTCAATGTTCCAGGAACAAACTGAAACAAGGTGGCTGCGGAGTAAAGCGAGCAAGAAGTTGTCTGCATTCGATAGAGCTTTTTTTTCTTTCCTTCCTTCTCCTTTGTTTGACACTCACAACTTTACCCGATATGAAGAGTGCTCTCACTTTTGAAACGCTTGCTCGGTGTTCTACAACAAAAGCTCGTGCATCGATCTTGACATTACCCCATGGACCCGTCAATACACCAGTCTTTATGCCAGTGGGTACTCAGGGCACTTTGAAGGGGTTGACACCTCGTCAACTGGAAGATCTCAACTGTCAAATCATGCTCAACAACACATACCACTTGGTAATTGGGGATCGATCGGTCAACCATGCGAGAGAGTCATTGACTTTAGGACATTAGGGACTGAAACCTGGTCAAGAAACGCTCGATCTCGTTGGAGGTGCACACAAGTTTCAACAGTGGAATAGAAACCTATTGACGGTACATATGTCATGCTTCGTGTTACAATGCCACAATCATGCTAATGATGGTGTTGTCATGCAGGATAGTGGAGGATTCCAAATGGTCTCGTTGCTGAAGCTGGCTAAAATCACAGAGGTAGTATATTGATGGATGTGTGTGTGTGCGTCTTGTATGCAGTCAGTAACCTATCATACTTAGGAAGGTGTACAATTCGCTTCTCCTCATGATGGCTCATTGATGATGCTTACTCCCGAACACTCCATGTCGCTTCAAAACTCGATCGGTGCCGATATCATGATGCAGCTTGATGATGTGATTTCTTCATTGACAACCGGACCCCGTGTGGAAGAAGCCATGTGGCGATCGATTCGATGGCTTGATCGTTGTATCGCATCTCACAAGAATACCGATCGACAAAACTTGTTTGCTATCATCCAAGGCGGATTGAATAAGGAGCTGCGGAAAAAGTGTGTTGAGGAAATGACCAAACGTGATACACCTGGTTATGCTGTCGGTGGTCTGAGTGGCGGCGAAGAAAAGAATGAATTCTGGCAAATGTAAGTTTCCCTTTCTCATACACTCAAAAAGTGAATCGCTAACATTGGGTTGGATTTAGTGTCTCGCTTTGTACGGATTTATTGCCAAAGAACAAGCCAATCTATTGTATGGGTGTAGGGTAAGTTGCTATTCATGGATGATGGGAGTGAAGGAGATGCTAAAGTGGATGAATTTATAGATATGCGGAGGATTTGGTTGTATGTGTTGCACTCGGCGTTGACATGTTTGATTGCGTTTTTCCGACTCGTACAGCAGTAAGTAAAGCTTGAAGGGGAATGACGATGAAGGTGACACATGATCTAAGTATACATTTTTCTCTTAGCGATTCGGCAATGCGTTGACTATGAAAGGCACACTCTCCCTCAAGTCTGGCAAATTCGCAAATGACTTTGGTCCAATCGAAGAAGGATGCGAGTGCTCCACATGCAAAGAATACACCCGATCCTATGTACATTTGGTCACAACACGAGATACGGTGGGCTGTCATTTAGTATCCATTCACAATGTTGCCTTCCAACTACGGTTGATGCGTGAAATGAGAGAAGCCATCCAGGCAGACGAATTCCCAGCATGGATTAAGCAGTTCTTTGCCGGATACTTTGGTGACAAGAGCAAATACCCAGAATGGGCAATCAATGCATTACGAAGCGTGAATGTAGATCTTTTAGCATAGAAAAGAGTAGAAGAAAAGAACACTACTACTATACTGTAATATATTGTAAGGCATATTTTGCATTCCATTTACTTCCGACGTTGCAGAAATCGTGCATATGTTGAATGTGCTACGATAGGGATGAAAGGCTCGGGACCAAAACACTGAGCCCCTAATGTGAGGATAGGATGATAATGATGATGCTTCGAATGTTACTGTTTCACACCGAAAGAAAGCGTAAAAAGACACGAAGCAAGTTGGCTTTCAACATGGTGTCATCGTTGTGAATCAGCCGAGAAGCCGAGAAGAGTCGTGCTCATGCAACATGTGGTTCATTTACCGACCATGACACGAAAAAAAAGGATGACGGATTGCAGCAGGAGTGAATGCGGAAAGCGCTTTACCAAAAATGACAAAGTGTGGAAACAAGTGCTTGCATCCTTGGCTTTTAAAAGAAGCTGTGCTACGCTTTTCTTTTTCTTTCAACGTTCACCCTAACTTTGAACTTTCACTCTTCCCACCACTACATACAACAACAACAACGATAACATGAGAGAAATCATCAGTCTTCACGTCGGCCAGGTAAATCCACCCTAACTACCCACCCGCCGCCAATCGTTCCTCTCTTAAGCGACCCAAGAGACTGACGCAGTGCATGCGGGTGCGTGTGTGTATGTGTGTGGATACGTATGTATATAGGCTGGTATCCAGATTGCCAACTCCTGCTGGGAACTTGTAAGTATATTGGAAGGAGACAGGGCTGTACTCCTTTGTCTTTTTTTTTCTTCAACAACAACATGGATGATTGAATACTTTGTATGGAATAGTATTGCCTTGAACATGGCATCCAACCTGATGGCCGCATCCCTGAGGAACAAGATATCAAGGACCACTCTTTTGACACCTTCTTTAGCGAAACTAGCTCTGGTAAACACGTGCCACGAACTGTTTTCGCCGATTTGGAACCTAGTGTTGTCGATGAGGTACGCACCGGTACCTATCGTGCACTTTATCACCCGTAAGTATTACACTGTCAATAAAATGTCTGCGCAATCCTCTGTGGCAGACATGGTATGACTAATTCGATCATGGGCTGTTGTTTATTGTAGGGAGCAATTGATTACCGGCAAGGAGGATGCCGCCAACAACTACGCACGTGGCCATTATACTGTGGGCAAGGAGCTTGTTGACACTGTCCTTGATCGTGTTCGCAAGTTGGCTGATAACTGCAATGGATTGCAAGGCTTTTTGGTCTTCCACTCATTTGGTGGTGGTACTGGCTCTGGTTTTGGTGCCTTGTTGATGGAGCGTTTGTCTGTGGACTATGGCAAGAAATCCAAGCTTGAGTTCTCTGTATACCCTGCTCCACAAGTCTCCACTGCTGTTGTTGAGCCATACAACTCGATTCTCACCACCCACACCACTTTGGAGCATTCTGACTGTGCCTTCATGGTTGACAATGAAGCCATTTATGACATTTGCCGTCGTAACCTCGATATTGAACGCCCCACTTATGCCAACCTTAACCGCTTGATTGCTCAGGTTGTCTCCTCTATCACTGCTTCGTTGCGTTTCGATGGCTCACTCAATGTGGATTTGAACGAGTTCCAAACCAACTTGGTGCCTTATCCTCGTATTCATTTCCCCTTGGTCACTTATGCACCTATTATCTCTGCTGCCAAGGCTTATCACGAGCAATTGTCTGTTCCTGAGATCACCTATTCATGCTTTGAACCCAACAACCAAATGGTAAAGTGTGATCCTCGTAACGGCAAGTACATGGCTTGCTGCTTGCTTTATCGTGGTGATGTTGTTCCCAAGGACACCAATGCTGCTATTGCTTCTATCAAGACGAAGCGTACTATCCAATTTGTCGATTGGTGCCCAACCGGTTTCAAGGTCGGTATCAACCATCAGCCTCCTACTGTGGTCCCTGGTGGTGATCTTGCCAAGGTGCAGCGTGCCATTTGCATGCTTAGCAACACCACTGCCATTGCTGAAGCTTGGGCTCGTCTCGATCACAAGTTTGATTTGATGTATGCCAAGCGTGCCTTTGTTCACTGGTATGTCGGTGAAGGTATGGAAGAAGGTGAATTCTCTGAAGCTCGGTAAGTATATTCTCTTCATCATGTCATCTTCCCATTTTAATCAATGTTATCAATAGTGAGGATCTCGCTGCTCTCGAAAAGGATTATGAAGAAGTTGGCTCTGATTCTCTTGGTGACTCTGAAATTGAGGACGCTGAAGCCGAGTATTAGGATGCATAACAATCTTATCATTTTATTCTCTCATGTTCTTTGGAATAAAGTATCCAATACCCCTTCTACTCTAAATTCGTCGTCACCAATCACCCCTCCTAATATTTAAGGCTCCGTGTTTAGCAGCCAGCAGCACTAGGCAAAAACAAAGTGGTAGATCAGATGCTGTGATTTTATATCTCCTCGCACCCGTTTTTCTTTTTCTTATATAACTCATCTAAAAGGTAACCCATCGTCAACTTGCTTTTTGCTTCGAGCCAATGGAACTCATTGCCAATGCTGTTCGCATGATGCCCGAGTAGATGTCTGTCCCTGGTATGTAAACTCTTTCTCTTTGCCCTTTGCCACCAAAACAACTATTTTAGAGCGCGTTTTCGCTGACACACCCTTTTTCACGTGCGCGGATTAGTTGCTTTCAACGATATCGGCAAGCAAGCCAAGGATCTTTTGTCCAAGGATTATCCCTTTGGTAGCGTCAAGGTCGAGGTCAAGACCACTGCTCCCAATGGTGTGGTATGTGTGTTACATGATGATGCTTTGGAAGGGGGAAAATATCTGACAACGGAGGCGTGCATATATATAATAGACCTTCAAGATCAACGGTCAACGTGACAACAAGAGCGGTATCATTGTTGGTGATCTTGAGACCAAGTACTCTGATAAGGTCAAGGGTATCGCTTTCACCGAAGCCTGGACTACTTCCAACCATCTCAACGGCAAGATTGAGCTCGAGAACAACCTCGCCAGTAAGTATCACTTTTTTAGGGAAGGATGATTGGTAATTGAACGTGGTGGTTTTTTTATTGCATTACAGAGGGTCTTAAGCTCGAGTTGTTGACCTCCCTTCTTCCTTCTGTCAACGAAAAGGGTGCCAAGATCAACGCCACCTACAAGCAGCCCAATGTCCACACCGTTGCTACTTTGGATGTCTTCAAGGTAAACAAGGAAAAAAGTGTTGGTTGAGAAAGGCTTAAAGGGAGCTAACATTGTCTATATATATAGACCTTCTTTAGCGTCAACTCTGTTGTTGGCCGTGATGGTTTCCTTGCCGGTGGTGAAGTTGCCTATGATGTTTTGAACGGCAAGGTATATATATTATTTGTGATATGATGAAGCAAGCAACTCATAATGTGGTGTATCTATCTCTATATAGATTAGCCGTTACAATGCTGCCGTTGGTTATTCCGCTGCTGAGTACGCTGTTGCTGTCCACGCTACCAACAACTTGGGCAACTTTGCTGCTTCTTACTACCACAAGGTTAAGAGTGACATTGAAGTTTCCGGAAAGGCTTCTTGGGATGCTAAGGCTAACGGTCCTGTTGCTCTTGAAGTTGGTGCCAAGCGCACTCTCGACAAGACCACCTTTGTCAAGGGTAAGATCTCCAACTCTGGCGTTGTTGGTGTTGCCTACACCCAAGCTCTTCGTCCTGGTGTCAAGGTCAACGTTGGTGCTTCCATCGACACTTCCCGTCTCAATGAGAACGCCCACAAGCTTGGTCTCTCCCTCACTCTCGAAAACTAGACATATAAATCACTGCCATATGGCTATTGTAGGACTGCAGGATATTCACAATGAAATTAAAATCAGTCAATTTGATACACACAATCGCCCATTTGATAGTGAGGGTTATATATGGTCATTGTCGTCACTGTGTATGCATATCTCTTATCCTTCAAAAGTTAATCCGTAAGGGCAAAAGGAGCAAGGGGATGGGTGACCTCTTTTATGTGATCAATTACTGCTACTTTATATTGATAGCAAGAGAAAAGCGAATACGAGTGAGGTGGTGGTGGTGGTGGTGGTGGAGTATGAACATGCATCTTTGACCAATGTGGCTGTTGCTGAACTTTTGGTGCAGGCGCTTGAAATAATTTTCGTCGCTTCATATCCCTTTCCTTCGCTAACAACACACACAACACAATCAACCATGGTTCAGCTGGAGCTCTTGGAATCACTTCCCGTACGCATTGAGTCAACCTCTCCTTATTATTATTGTCGTCTACAGTCACTGATCGGTTATTCTCACAGGATCGGATCGCGGAACACGCAAAAGCTTTTGACAGCATGCTTTCTTTAATACCCCCCAAATACTACATTGCACAAAAGACACAGAATCCTGTAAGCACATATACAGGCGATCGCTACCTTTATTGTACGATATACTGATATTAGGCATAGGAAATGAATAATCCATACATGCACAACAAGCGAAAAAAGGCTGATGTGAAGGAACAAGTCAAAAAGGCAAAGAAAGCAAAGGTAAATGAATGAATGGATGCATGGATGTTCGTGTTTTGCTAATATAAAGTTTCTATAGCTTGATCCAGAAAACATGAAGACCGTTAGCGAGATCCAAAGTGAACAAGCTGCTGCTGAAGCTGCTGAAGCTGCCAAGGAGAAAGAAGAGGAGGAGGCATCAGTGAATGAATCAGTACAAGAGGAAGAGGATGAAGAAGAAGCACCATCATCATCTGAATCGGGCGACAAGGTGGATTACAGTGATATGTCAGGAGCCAAACCTATGGTGCGCAGTGACATTACCGAGCTTCAAAACAGACTTCAACAACGTATTGCCGAGTTGAGGAGAAAGAGAAATGCACCCGATTCAGATTCACCCAAAGCTCGTAGCCGTGATGATCTCCTTGCTCAACGACAAAAGAAACGTGAGGAACGGAAAAAGGCACTCAAAGCAAAGAAAGAAAAGGGCAAAGCAGCACCTTCTGAAGAACTTGTCAAGTCGTCTGCCGCTGAAAAGGTAAAGCAATGGAACAACAAAACCATACATCCATGACTAATCTTTACGTCTATGTAGCCCAAGTCTGCTGCTGATTCTATCAAGATGGATGGCGATCTCTTCTTTAGCAAGGTCGATATTGGCGCTGAAAAGAAAAAGAAGGGTTCTACCGATGCCAAGACACAGTTGCAAAAGGTCGAAGCCAAAAAGGAGAAGCTTGAAAAGTTGCGTCAAGAGGATGCTGCCAAGGCTGCTGAATTAGAAGAAAAGGAGCAATGGCAAAAGGCTGTCTTGTTGGCAAGTGGTGAAAAGATCAAGGATGACCCCAAGCTTCTCAAAAAGACCATCAAGCGTACCGAGCAACGAAAGAAAAAGAGTGCTGATGAATGGAGGAAGCGTCAAGAAAAGGTCAAGATGGATGAAAAGAACAAGATCAAAAAGAGAGAAGAGAATATCAAGAACCGTCAAATGCAAAAGGGTGGCAAAAAGGGTGGTGCTGCTGCAAAGAAGGGTGGTGACAAGAAAAAGAAAGCACGACATGGTTTTGAAGGTGCAGCCTTCGGTTATGGTGGCAAAGCATCCAAGTCCAAATCAAAGAAATAGTTTACGCTCTCCCTTCTCCTCCCATTCATTCATCTCATCTCTCAGCAATAAACATGATCCATCATTCAAAAGGTTGTTTAATATAATTCATACTTTACAATAAAAGGGATAATAACCTAAATAACAAACAAACAATATACACATACACTATTACTCGCTGTCCTCCTGATGATCCTCAGTAGCAGTACAAGGAGCAGCAGCAGCAGCAGCATTATCCAATTTCTCCATCCATTCATCTGGGATGATGGGTGTCACCAATCGTTCTTCGCCTTTGGCACTATCAGGAGCCCATCCGTTGATGCTCACCATGTGTGCTGTGGTGGGAACAGAGAATGGCAACATAAACTTGGTATCTCTGGTTTCTTCAATCGCCTTATCTTCTTCATCCACTTCAGCAGGTTCGTCCACCATGGCCATATTATCCTTGTCATCTTCTTCTTTTTCTTCAGTGGGTGAAGAGGGTAGCGATGTGGGTGGCAGGGAAGCTGAAGTAGTGAGGCCCACAGTGGATATGAGCGATCCCACAAAGCTTGACACGCTGTTGCGACGTGAACGAGAGCGTTGCATGGAAAGGCTTTGACTACGTGACATGGATAAACTCCTCCTTCGTCGAAACATCTCGAGTGATCGTGCCTGCTTGTATCGCATCGTGTCTTCAGCAATTTGTAATGCATATTTCTCAATTTCCTCCGGCAAGCGTGGCTCATTGACTTCATAACGATAATTGGTAACACAGCGCTTGATTTGGAGTGCATTGATGGAATCGAATTTCTTGGCCGTGTGGATAAAGCTGACAAGATCAGGCAGCTGAGTCAAGCATTGCAACAATTGTAACAAGTGTGTCGTAGGCTCAAGATAACTTGCAAGGCTTGAAGGTAAATGCTCTTGAGTGATCCAATCTTCCACATGTGATAAATTCATGCGGATTTGCAAAGCCTTGGATCGACACAATAGCTTTTTGTTGGTGAGAATACGATTGAAAAGTTCACATGACATGTAATGGAAGAATTGGGCAAGGGCTTGAATGATGATGGTAGGATGCACATCATATGATTGCAAGACATAGAGCGTGGATGTCAGCAAGCTGGTGACAGATTGCGGAGAAATGACAGGGCACGTGTCGTTGTCATCTTTGTTGTTATCTTTGGCTGCAGCTGCTGTAGCAGTGCCTGTGCTGGTGCTGCGTTTCATTTGAACAGCCATCCCACCATCCGTTGGAATCATCACCGATCTTCGTGTACTTCTTCTAAAGAAACGTTGCCAGTCATCAGCAAAATTGACATCTTCCATGCCAGGTATTTGCTCATATTGAAGCATTGCACGAGGAAGGATCTTGATAAGACGACGTTCGGTATCCGACACAATCATGCCGTAAATTTCAGAAATCAGTTCAGAAATACGCAGCTGGTGCTCAGCTGTGGCAGTGACAAGACCTGCATCTTTCTTGAGATAGTATAAGAGTTGTGTCGCATTGGTGATCCAGAAGGATAAGATATGCACATTGCGAGCATTTGCCTATTATTTTCGTTAGTAAAGGAAGAGCAAAAACATAACAGTATTCTTTGTTTATCGTACCTTGATTGTCTTGCTGATACGCTCCATAGCACCATTCATCACCTCTTGAAGCAAATCATCGCTCGAGAAATAATGAGCAAAACGAGCACTGAGAAAGATGACATTGGAAGGAACACATATCTCCTGACGGGATTGTACAGGTAGCTGAATGTTGGTGATCACGGTATCCAGAATATACTGCAAGCTGTCGGCACCAAACACAAACATTTGGTCAGGCAAGCATCGATCCCATTGGAATTCATTATGTTCAAAATCATCATCATCGTTATCGTCTTTGCCATCTTCATCTTCATAAGCGCCATCATCCATATGTTCAGAGAAATCATGATCAAAGTCATTCACGTTGTGTCCATCTGCCAAGGCCATTGCCGTTTCAAGCAACTTGCGACGACGATCGGCTTCTTCTGCCATAAATGTATCATAGGCTTCAGGGGTGGATTGGAAATAAAAGTCGCAGTCATCAGCATTGGAAGACGTCGAAGATGATAAGCTACCCGCCTTACGACCCATGATGCTTGAGGTGGAAGACATGCTATCGCGTGGGTTGGTTGCCAGGATCTCCACAATCTTTTGATTGTCTGTGTTGAGGAAATCAAAGACCGTACGACCTTTGGCTGATCGGGTGTTGGATGAGGCACCATTCTCCAAGAGTAGCTTTACAATGCCTTCTTGGTTATTATTGGTGGCCCACATAAGTGCTGACCATCCATCTATGGACGCAAACACACAATATAAGCAATAATTTCTTTTGTCATACATACATGATGAATGGATCAATCACTTACAAGAATCCTGGACATCGGTTTTTGCACCTGCATTTAAGAGTGCTTGAGCAATGGTAGTTTTACCAAAACATGCAGCATAAATCAGTGGAGTGGTGCCATCCTCATCGCGTGCATCAATATCAATAAAAGGTCGGTAGGGTTCCTCTAGCCACTGAATAACCTTATCCACATCCCCAGTAGTGGCTGCCCGACAAAACAACTTTGTCATCTTTCGTCGCTTGGTGGCATCATCCAAATCAGTTCTATGGATAAGGGTATCATCGTCTTCAAGATCGTTGTTGTTGTTGTTGTCATCCTCCTCACTAGCTTGGTCGGCGGCGGTGGTTGTTGCTGTGCTGGGAAATTGGCTGTTATCGTCGTCGCTGTTGTTCCGTGTCGGTGGTTCCTTTATGCCGGAGCCAATATTGCCTAGGATGGATGAGAGCTGCTTGTAGTTTTCACTCATGCGACGTGATAAATCATCATAGGTCATGTTTTCATATTGCTGTCTAACAGTGTCATGGTCTTGTTCATCTTCGTCATGCTCATTAATGATGTCAAGGCCACCCACGCTTGTTGTTGTAGCAGTATCGGATGTCGGCAAGACCGAAGACGACTGCTGGTGTTGTTGAGGAGATGGTGCAGGGTCTGTCTTGATGTTGTAGTGTAAAGGGATATCCAAACGATGATGATCCTGATCAGGAGGAAGGGATAAGACCGATGTGCCTGCCATGGTGCACAAAGAAGAAAAGCAAGAAAGTGGTAAAAGAAGGAAGAAAAAAAAAAAGAGAGAGAGAATAGGAATGAACCTTTCTTACCCACCAACACTATCTTAGGTTTTGTACTTTCGTTCTCCACCAGGAACAAAAAGGTAGGGCATCGTAGCGCAGATCCTGTCACTTCCCGCTTGTCCAACCGACCATGGGTACTCACGTGCAGAAGCATAGTATACCATGATAAATGAACATCTTTATTGTATTATAACTAGGATTGTTATCATCATTCTAATAATATAAGGTAAATACTCATAGACTATATATATCAAGAGGCAATATTATGTTGGGATGGGGAGGGTGATGTGAGTTTAAGATAGGGTCTCACTTGTGCAGCGTGACACATGCAAAAAGCTGCTGTTGCTGCTGCTGGTGAAAAAAGAGAGAATCGATGTAGATCCGCTCGCACATGCAGCCAGGCCGGTTCCGTCGTTCCTTTTCATGACAACCACTGTTCTCGACTTTTGCACCCCTCCAGTGCCTGGTGAACGCCACAAGTACTATGGCGATGTACACAACAAATTCATCAAGTTGCCTATCAATCCACCTGCTCCAGCGCAACAACCTCCTCCTCCTGTTAAACATGTCGCACCGGCAACTTTAAAGCGTCAGAAAACCTTGCATGCCATTGCTGCTTCTGGAAATCTAGCTCTCTTCAAGCAAATTCTTGCCCTCCATCCCAATGCTGCCAACGAAATGCAAGCGTCCACCGGTCTTCGTCCTATTCACTTTGCTGCATCTCGCGGCAATCACGAGATCGTTCGTTGTCTTATCGAGGAGTACGGTGCCGATGTCGATATCCGTGACCATGAAGGAGAGGTGAGTAGTCCATATCCAAAAGTAGACTACTCTCATCGTTACTTACACAAGTCGAATGCTATTAGACACCCTTATTGAAGGCATCGTATGGTGGTTACTTTCATGTGGTGCAGTATCTCCTGTTAAAGAAGGCCAATCTTCATCACAAGGACAAGGATGGCTGGACAGCTTTGCATAATGCATGCTCAAGAGGCAACTTGCCTATCGTACGAATGCTGGTGGAGCGAGGAGCACGTGTGGATGTGCAAAATAAGACTGGACATACGCCTTTGGGTAAGTAAGTTCTTTCAATAAGGATGGTATTCGGTATTCATATCATGTTATTATAGTCAATGCAGCCTCCAAGGGGCATGTGTCTGTGGTTGAATATTTGCTGGAGGAAGCGGATGCCAATCCCTTGATCAAGAACAATTTTCAGGAAGCTGCTTATGATGTCAGTGCTGCCTCGGGTGAATCAGGAGAAGCGTACATTTGTGAAATGCTACAAAAAGCAGAGAACAAATGGTGGCATACGCAGAGTAAGTCTATTCTATATATGTGTGGATGTGGATATTGATCCTAATATGAATTCCTTGTGTGTGTTTAGATCCAGGAGGATCCACTTATGATCTTTATGATTTCCATGTTACTGTCATGGTGATATTGCATGAAAATCAACGCTCCTCATCATTACTTGGTCTTTCTCGGCCCCAATTCAGCCCCAATTCTTCCAAACATGATCCACGAGGACCATGGTCACGTCATCCATCAGGAGAGCCAACTACAAAGGACAAGGTGATGCTACCAAGATCATCCGAAAGTGAGGAGTCAAAGTGGTTTTGGTTGACGGATTGGCAAGTCGACTATAGCGACCCACGCGTGGATCCAACATCTGGATGGCAATATGCAAGATCATTCAATGAGCCTGATGATCGTTGGACACCGGTGGCACCTACAGGTGGTTATGGATGGGTGCGTCGAAGACGATGGGTGCGTGTGATGAAACGAAGAATGGATTTGGCAAGGGGACGGCTTATTCAAGAAGGTCAAGATACATGGCAACGGGATTATGTACAACAAGCTGAAGACCTTGTCCAGAATGCTATTGAAGATAGCAACAACAACAAGGATGCTGTCACCACCAACACACCACAGGAATTAACACGCGAGCTACGTGTATATGAAGAAGCTGTGCAACAATTACTTTCAGGGATGAAAGGTACGTAGCGGATGTGTGTCAAAGAGGCTATTATGTTATTAACGAATCACGCTTATAGCTGATAGCAATCAACATCGCAAGCATCAAGCAACGATCTTGGTCACTGCCTTTACTGCCCGTATCGATGCTCTCAATACCCGTATCGCACAATTAGGAGCTCAGCTATCAACTCCAGTAGCACCTGTGCATCACAATGCGGAGCTGGCTCGTGAATTAGGATTCTCCAAACGCAACAGTGACAATAACAGCACGCAGGAAGAGGATGGCTTTGTTCAATCAGCTAATGATCTGGATACCAATCCTTGGAGTCGAGATAGTGCTTTGCCAACATCGGAACGCATCGAAGCAACCATCGCCTCAACCACCATGGCATTGGATATGGAATTTGGTGGTGGTAGTTCGGAAGCTTCACCCGACCAAACAAGTGGACCACGTGCGTACAATTGGGAGCCTGATGTCAACGTCAAAGAATGTCGTCGTTGCGCTCGTCGGTTTGGCTTGATCAATCGTCGTCATCATTGTCGACGTTGTGGTCTCGTTGTTTGCGATAAATGCTCTTCTTCACGTACCTATCTCAACCCATCCGAGATTCTTCAAGATCCCACAGGCCCATTCGAGTCACTACAAGTGTTGGCTTCGCAGCATCACCGTGTCTGTGACAAGTGCTATGCTGATCTAGGCCGCGAGTAATTGCCATCCTTTCCCTTTTTATTCTATTACATGTTTTTCCCTATATACCTTGGTAGACCTCTCCTTTTTAATAGTATGACCCCATTTCCAATGCTTTCAGTACATATAATGAACGAAGCTATACCGATTCTTGTTGCAGTAGTAAAAAGAGCATTACTCAATACACAATCTTTGATAAGCCCTATTTATGCAGGGTACATAGAAGGAAGGACACGATGAAAGAAATGGAAAAGGGCTTATATCCATCTCTTAGAGGAGCCTGTGTTACCACATCTTCAATTGCATAAAAGACCCCCAAACAGCGCTTCAAACAGCGAGTGTACATCATATAAAACCAGCTCCACCATGCATCGTGTATACTGTATATACGATAGCACGAATGGAATGGCATCAATGCCATGGCATCCAAAGCCATCGGTCTTTTCGTACGGATGACTAATTCTATAGCATCATCCGTTACTAATAGCAGCAAATGTAACGTGGTTATCAGTGGATGATCACGGTAGCATAATAGAAGAATATCGAATATCCAAGTTTATTTATCTTTCTCTTATGATGGGGCAATGTGATGTACAGCAAAGTCGTTGTGCTTTCAAGCCAAACAATTCCTTTATAGAAGGTACTTTCCACCAAAGTTTTTATTAACAAGGCATACTTTCTAAGCTATCTAGCTTGTTCACGCGCGTGATCAATGAATTCGACTTGGCTAATGACAAATACCTGCAGCGATACCCATAGCGGTGGTGGTAATGACGAGTCCAGGTGACTCAAATGACTACAATGACGAATATCATTAAGTACACACAATCACTGACTTTTACATAGCACATATCCACTATTATCCATGACGAAGATGCCATCCTGATACGCATAATAAACAGTCGGGTTGATTATGTACTGTCACCGCATACGCGAACATATGATGGAGGATAAAAAAGACCGTGGAAGCCATGTGTGAGAGATGTGAGCAGTTATTGTTACGATAATGTTGTTAAACTCTAAGGTGGGGGATTGACAAGGGACGATCTCGGAAAGTGGCGGGGGGACCAGATGCATCAAAAGAGAAGGATCATGTGCAGGTGGTGGCTCTTGATGTATTACTCAGACTAGTTGATTATAGTCAATGTAAACGAAAGGATGGATCCATCGTGATGATGATGATAATGGAAGGGGTAGTGAGGTTAATATGTAGTGAATGATAGGGCTCAAAGTCATGGTTTGTGTATGTGTAAAAGTGAATATGCAGTGTGGGTGATACAGCAGGGGACGACTCTCTTTTCCACCCCTCATTTTTTTTGGAGCAGCAACAAGTTACCTTTTTCACTTGTTTTTCTCTATTCTGTGGACACGCACGACAATCCTTTTTAGCCTCGAGCTTTCCATGGGTGCCGATATTCGAGTGCTCCAAGGCCAAGCGTTCTTTCATGACAACCCTTTACACACCAGCAGCCTCTCCTCCAACTTTGTCTTGTTGCCCACTCCTCATTCCCGAGATTGCCCATCTGGTGGTTGATCTAATTGACCCTGAAGATCTACTTGCTGTGGCGTTCAGTTGCCGGGTGTTATTTGATGCCGCGTGCGGAAGGATTTGGCGAACACTGCAACCAAAGACCCACCTAACACTACGTCGAATCAGACAAGCTTTGGAAGGGCGACATGGCAGTAAACGAGCACCCTTTTATGAATATCGTCAATTCGTCACGCATTTTGGATGGTGTCCATATGACAAGGATTTACAGCCTTTGGAAAGGCACTTTTTCGATGTCTTTCAATTTCCACGCCTTACCAGACTCGATCTCTCTTATGCAGCGGCTCAAGATCATGCTGTGCGTCAAATCCTTACCAGTGCACCACGTTTACGTCATGTCGATCTATCTCTATGCTATTGCTTATCCACAGAAGCTATTCGACCTTTATTGGTAATGTCTCCTCGCCTTGAAACTCTTGTTCTTTATGGCTGTGGAAAGATTGCACATGATACGCTTGCTACAGTCATCGAACGGCATGCCGATACTTTACGCTGTATACGACTTACAGATATAAGTGATCGAGTGCTACAATCAATCCAACAGTGTCGTCAACTTGATGATCTCGGTCTCGAACATTGCGCGGATCCACTTTCAGCTGATCGATTACGTCTTTTCTGTACAGCTCTTTCAACAAGGCCAACCACTACCACGATGGGTCGTTTGAGTCGTTTACGTATGCGAGACGTTGCAACGCTCACCGAAGAACCCTTACAATTACTAGCACCAGCAATAGCGGATACACTTTTACATCTTGATTTGAGCGAATGTAATCTTGTTGCTGAGGACGGATTTATGCAACTAGCGAAGCATTGTCGAGCACTCGAGCATCTTGCCCTTGTCCATCAATTTGCTGTCACTGATCAAGTCATTCAAACATTCATCTTGCATTGTCCTCATTTACGCTTACTTGATATTTCTGGATGTCGTCTTCTCACTGAACGTGCCCTTGCTCCTTGGATTGATGATACCATTGATACTTCCCAATCACGCTTGAAGATCCTCAATATCAGTGGACTTGAACCGGATGTATCTGCCAACGCTGTTCTTCATCTACTTCAATCCTTACCCCACATTACTGAAATCTGTCTCGGTGTTGCTTACGATCGCACAGACGCTATGCGTATTATTGAACTTGCAAATGATGCATCCTTATTTTCCCTCTTTTGGCTCGATATCGCTCGTTGTGCCACCATTTGTCGTTCCACCACCGCCAACAATAGCTTCAATCATTTTGTTCGTCATCAGCCCCACCTGCCATCTCTATACGATAATAATGACAATGAAAACCAAGACTCATCCTCCTTATTCACGCTTAACTAAAATCCCACATTCACAGTATCTAAAAATTTAACCTGAATGTATTATATCCAAATAAAAGAAAAACTATTCATTCGATCATGTTTATGCAGGTTCCAGGGCGGAGAAATCGCTGATTGGTGTGTCATGTTTTGTACCAATAAAATGACCTTTGGGTGGGAGATCGGCGAGGGAACACAAGTCATCTCTAAATAGTGGCAAGTCCGTGTCATTGCTAATCTGGTATGTAAAATATTAGAAAGGAAACGGATCCTATCATCTTACTCTAGGTAAATAGCTCTATTATTCTTGGCTCTTTGAATAAAGAATGGCCTCAATTCTCATTGTCCATGTCGTAGTCCTTGTTTGGATATACAAAACACGCTCGAGACATGTTTGGTCGATTGGTCACCTGGGTTGCACCAAACAAAACACAGCTCGACGTTTTGCATGCATACATATGGATCCGTCACATACCTCTTTTAATATGCTGAGCTTGTTAAGATACAAGCCCAGCCAACACTTGATATGCTGCACCGCTTATCGTCCCACCATTTTTGTAGCAAAGCAATGACGTTATTGGATTTTGGGGAAGAGTGAGTTGAAACAGGTGACCTTTTGTGTAAAAATGGTAAAACTTGAGCAACGCAACGCATGAACCATGGTGTGAGTAGAGAGAAAAAAGAAAAAGCCACACAGAGTCCGATTTCATTCTTTTTAAACAATGCATCACTTGGTTCCTTTTTCTCTCCCCTTAATAATCTTCTTTTCTTTACTCTTTCAACACAACATGGCCGACTATAACAATTCCTCCTCTATTCATCCTTGCACACCTGTTGATGGATATACCATCCATGATAACAATGGTACACTACTTGCATCTGCCACCGAGTCACTCTCTATTGCTTCCGTAAATCAATGGCTTGAACACACACCTCATGCAACAGCCACCTTGACCTTGTATGACGGCGATACCATCGATCTCCCCGTTTACGCTCTTCGACGTCGTAATGCTGTGGTTGAGAGCTTACCCGATGCACCACATCCAGCATGCGTTTCCACACAATAACGGCATACCTACATTAATCCTCTGCTGTAGTAGACACATACAAACAACATAGCATACCCCCTTTAGAAGAAAGAATGTAGCATTGATCCTCTTTACCTACACCCATTCATCAACATCAACCGCCCTTTGTAGCATATAACTCATATCGTACTCTTCAAAAGAATTTGTTTTTTCTTATCGTTGCACAATCATGGATCACCTGTCTTGACTTTTTTGACTCAACACTTGCACTGCTGGTCGTACGACAGATGAGTTTCGCTTAATCCCAAATACTGGCCACAACCGCCACGTGGCGAGACCCATTGTCTTTTTGTACGAGCTTGGATATCATTGGTGGGCTGAATAAAAACGAACCATGATGAATGAACGATTGTTTTTCCTGACGCATTGTATTCAACCACGCCATTTCGTTTCTAGATTCATGTCATAGGATGTAAAAAGTGATATGATGATGGAAGGCTTGATTGACTGGGTTATGTAGTTAGTAGGGTTGTGTAAAAGTGGTATGACAAATTTCCTTTTGAGCGGGGGTCTGTTATGCAAAAACGTCAATGGTCCGCTATCACCCGACAACTACACTTCTTTCTCCCTTTTATCACAAAACAAGATGCAACCTGGTTCACCCATGGCTATACCTGATAATGATCAAGCAAACGATGATATAATGCCTGAACATTTGCCTGTGCAAATGGCGTTGGCACCCGAACAAAGGCCTTATGATCACACACACACCATTCCTCGTGAAGACTTGATGACTCAAGAAGAAAAGGATCGGCGCAAGTTGGCAAGCCATAGTCTATCGCCTGAACAATTAGGTGTGGTGGGTTATGTAAAAGATGTCGCAGGTTTTGTCAAGGATGCTGTCAAAGAAGCACGCGATAAGAGAGCCGTACAACAACGTCGTCGTAGCAGTGAACCAGCAGCAGCAGTAGCACCAGCTTCACCCTCACAACGTTCTTCAACCGAAGCACCACCTTCACCCGCTGCTACTCCTTCTCAACAACAACAACAACAACAACAATCCCCATCGGCACTGGCTGAAGCTGTCACTGGTTTATTTCCTGGGTTGGATCCTCACGCTCACGGTTGTTCACACGCCGATGAGCTGAGACATGAGCTGATGCAGTCGAATAGTCGAGAATCGTCACATGATCCTTCCAACCGATTTATGCTAGGCGACCAATAAAGTAATACAAAATCTATGCTTTCTTATAGATGTTGAATGTATGCAAGCACGTGTTGTCCTAGATCACATTGCTGTTGCTAGTGTTGAAGGAAATCAGGTCTGGAGTTGAGGTCTCCATCGGTCTCCATGTATAAACGTAACACCGAGCGCATATTCGCTGCAGCATTAACATCACGTCCAAGGATCTATCGTTATATAAGTCAATAACTAATTAAAACTAATGATCTTCGATATCCCACACTTACCCCATGAACAGGGCATGCCTTCAAGGCGTATACCAAGTTTCGCCAATGGTTATCCGCTTTAACAAAAATGTTATCAGCATTCATTTCACGAAGCAACATCCATTACCCAACTTACCAACAGGACCAGCCTGAGGGCACATAGTCGTGATACCAATGACATTGCCTTCGTCGTCTAAACAAAATGTGTTTTTATGCCGTCGATTGCCTGTAGCAGTGAAACCATGTCGTAATTTCTTCTTTCTGTCAAGAAAAGTATGTTAGACGAATCTACATAACATTTCTCTTTTTATTTACTTACTTGTGTGTGCAATGAGTGAGGAAATTGTTGTAGAGGAGTTGCAATCGAGCGCCACAATGATGGCACGACACACTGGTACGAAACTCGTTGATGAACACGACAAGGACTTCGCGTGCAAGTTTCTGGATGAACCCCTGTGTAGACGAATGTCAGTATACAAATGCAAGAGATTATTACCACCTTACCCAGTGAGGCATGGGAGCAAAAGTTCTCATATGTCCCAGTACTGCGTTACCATATGCAACGATTGTCTCCCCTTCTGGTCGCACCCAACCCATGTTTCTTCGTATCAAGCGACGTGCAATTCTTCTCTCACTCTTTCCTGTAGTATGCATGCGATGCACAGGTTCTTGCTAGAGAAGAAAATATTGTGTGAAAGTTTGAGGT
>JNEU01001116.1:0-115796 GCA_000697475.1 Lichtheimia corymbifera B2541
AATCGAACAAAGTTGCTCGTCGGGGTGAAGCGCACCTTGGGTGCAAGTTTCACGATCAAGCTCGACGATCCTAGATTTCGCAATGTCACCACCAGCCAAAGTGGATCGTGGGTCGACCTCTTGAATTTTTTTTCAACTTTGGCTGGTGGTGACATTGGGTGAATCTGAGAATGGCCACGACGATCGTGAAACTTGCACCCCGACGAGCAACTTTGTTCGATTGAGGACCCCACGTTTCATTGTAAAGTTTTGAGATTCAGGCATCTTTATGTTTTACATATGCTGTAAGCGTGGTGCTATATGACAAGTGGGCTTTGTTCATTGTGAAGTATCATGCAAATGAGCTGTGTTACACAAGCACGTCCCTGCGCACCTCCACTCTATTAGGGTCAAGCTACATCACAATGAACACCACTTGTCATATAGCATCACGCTTACAGCATAGGTAAAACATGAAGGTGCCTGCTTCTCCAAATTTCCATAATGATATGTAGAGGCTTTATGAGAACGATGCTGATCAGCATGACCGAGAGCACCTCCTGACCAAGTTTCAACGTCCCGATGAGCAATATCGGCGCGCACGGCCGTACACCCTATTTAATGCTACCATCCCTTCGTTCTCTCTCCTATATTGAAGGTTTTCATAATGAACTCTGGGGACTTTATGAGAACGAAATTGCTCGGCGTGGTCGAAAGAGTGTTGTGTGAAAGCTTCAGGTTCGAGGTGGGCAATCTCGGGGAGCAGGAGCGCCGACCCTACTTTTCTCCTACATTTGGGCTGGCCGGCATTCAAAATGTACATAATGAACCATGCGGTTTTTAAATGAATGGAGTTGATCAGCATGTGTGAGAGTACCTTCTGACCAAGTTTCAAGTGCGAAATGGGGAATCCCAAGAAACTACATACTAAATGACTTTTTCATAAATCCGGCGCTTTCCCAATTTCCGCCCATCATAGTAAACCCCACATTATGCTCTCCCTTTCGAAATTTTCAAATGAAGTGTGGGTTCTTTATTAAGACAAAGTTGTTCAGCATGTCCTAGAGCATATTGTGTGAAAGTTTGAAGTTCGAGACAGGCAATCCCAATATGTATCATGCATTGATATCGGTGTATATGGATCTGTCTGACTGCCTGACAGATTTAATTTCCACCTCTTCCACTCCCACTTTATTTCCTTCTTCCCCCCATTCTCATCTGTTGCCCCATTCAACTAAAACTATAACCTGCGAACGATTGTCCTGCTTCATCCCACCATGACAATGCTACGAATGGCTTGATCTGATTGCCTTTGACTGAATGGCAAGTTCCATGGCGTGTGGACCCCCACTACAGTAACGCCCGCTTTCCTTGACACGCTACACCTTCTCTTGCACGCTCCTCTACCACAACCAATCGTAACAGCATTCATTTCAGCAGTTGCTATTAGCGATGACTTTATTGTACTCAAACAGCGTTCACAGCCTTGTCACTCTACTACAACGCACGCTTGCACACTTCTCTACCGTAACCAAACGTACCAGCAGTTGCTATTAGCAAAGTCTTTACTCCCATATCCCAAGTTGCTTTCAGCAGCCTGCTTTGTACATTTGAATCCCAGTGGATGGGGTGCACCATATCAGCTATCAAGTACACCGCAATACAAACAGTCCTCACCTGATTGAGACGCGATAGGCCACCAGCCGGATGAAAAGGAAGCATGTCAGCAGCAATATTGGACTTGCAATGGTTATGGATGGATGGTTGGAATCAAATGCAGTGGTGGTCAATCCTGGAATGTTGCTTTGGTTACTTGGCGCGTCGTCAACAGGAACGATCACGTGGATAAGGCTTAGGATGATGATGGATTGATGAAAGGTGTTCTACAGCCGTGGATGATGGAGCACTCGAATCAATGCATGCAGCTGCTACTTTGCAATCATGGATGAAGGATGATTATGCAGGCAGCAACAAAGAATGCAATGACACAATGATCCCTGTTGCCTAGATGTGATTCACCCTTATCTTAGTCAATCACAATGCTGTTCCTTTATCATACTTGTTTGTTAACATCCATACTATCCCGTCCTATTCTTCGAATTTTATTATTAAATGAAAATTGGATTCAGCATAACATTCAGAAGGGTATCGATCACTTGGTTGGTTATGGATTGAAAGGGGTGGGGAATAGACTTTGACATCATCGTATCCAGATGCTTTTATTCTCTTGTCACTACATTATTACTACATTCACTAAAGCTTCCTGATTTACACCCTGATATATAGAATGCAAACGGCGAGTGCATTATGCAAGGAAATCCTGTTGGAGTCCGGGTGCGTGTAGTGGTCCGTAACTGATGCTGGCATAGGTGTGCTCGGACATACGATGCTGCCAAGTCGAGATTGGTAGATCCTCTTTATGTGTTACCTCAAGCTACTGTCAAAAGCCAAGCACCCGATCCTTTATTACAGAGACATCATTTTGTCAATAAATGCTCGTTACTGTTATATTCTCCATACTTGCAGGGAGATAAACAATGACTATTGTATGGTATAATAAGCTACAGGGAAACCAGCTGCGGAAAGGGAGGGGGAGGAAGATAAATCATAATTCAACAACACGCACTTGGGCACCCCACTTGGCTCCTGGATTATCATTTCCAAGTTACATACAATGAAGGTCAGTTAAATGTTACTTGACATGCGTTATCAAACATGCAAAGACAGGGAAACATATATTTGCTTTTCGTCTACTATCAACATGCGAGCTATGAAGCTTTAGTGAATTCATTAAATGTTGTGGCAAACGTACAAAAGTATCGCGATATGCCACCGCGAATGTTCCAACCTCACTTTGCGACCTTCTTTTTTCACGTATTCTCCCTTTCAAACCAGAAACCAATCGTTTGACCCACATCTTGCCCATATGAGCTGATAATATGATACCCCAAATGTTACGTTCAATCATTTAATGTAAAAGTCGAATAATAGTTTATAGTAGTGGGATGTCTAGCAAGTAAATATGATCAAGGGCAAAGTGAATAAGCTATGGGGGATGAACCACATAGAAGCAACAGGGATAATTGTGTCATTGCATTCATGGTTGCTGATGTCATAAACCTCCTTCATCCATGGATCGAAATGCGCTGCTGCATGCATTGACGTGAGCATTCCCATAATCATCCATGGCTGCAAAACACCTTTTCAAAGATAGGAGCCCTCTCATCAATCCCGTCCAATCCACCGTCATCCTCAGTCGTAACCTCGTGGTATGATCCATCCTTCCTGTTGGCAATGAGACAAGCAACCAAAGCAACATTCCTCATCAATGGACTTGATAGCACCCATCCTTCCATCCATAGCCATTGCAAATCCAATATGTGAGTTGAAAAGAGCCGTAGTGATCGCTGCTGATATGCTTCCTTTGCCATCCGGTTGTTGGTCTATCCCTCTCTTGGTCGTTTCCGATTGCAGCTCAACCAGGTGTGAAGATTGCTTGAATGTGGTGTACTTGATAGCTGATATGGCATCATCCATTGGTATCCGTACGTATCAAAGCAGGTTGCTGCACGTAAATAACGAGACTTCTATACAATGGCTATCGACTGTTCATGTCAAAAAAGGCTGCAAGGCAGGATGCTGTAGCAAAGAACGCTGTTCGTGACAATGAAATCAAGGCCTTGAAAATAGCAGTTGTTGCTGATACGTTTGATTAAGAGAACGTGTGTTGTTGTAGAATGACGAGGTCGTGAACACTGCTTGAGACCATGGTGTAAAGGCCTCGCGCATGGCAACAGCAGTTACTGCTGGTGACGGCAGAGGATTGTACAAGAGAAGGTGTGAAGAAACGCGGGTGTTGTGGTGGAGTGTACACGCCATGGAGTGTGCCATTCAGTCAAAGGCTTCGGTTCAAGACAATCGTAGGCTTGACATGATGGGTTTGAAACCGGACAATCGTTCTTGTACTTGAATGGGGCAACAGTTGGGAGGGAAGAAGTAGAAAGGAAGAGTTGGATATATCCGGAGTCGAAAAATGTAGACGAGCATTCGCTGTGATCGCGATAACAGTGGTGCATGAAATCTTTATTAAGGGTCGTCATTAATGTTTTCAGTAATCAAGTAGTACAGTAGTAGGGACTTTATGCTGTATTACATCATCGTCTCCAATGCACCCTTTTCCTTCTTGTTTGGCTGGTTTCTGACAATCGGATTTCTTTATAAGCTGTCGTAGATCTTGAGGAGGTGGTGTGTGATACCCGAACGCAAATCGTTTCCTGGTACAAGTATGCTCTTCATGCATCTTCTTTTCAATGACTTATTCCATTGTACGCTGCAATAATACCTAAATTACTTATTCAGCATCAATACATACAAACGCTGCTATCAACCAAAAAGGTACCTTGAAGACCAAAACGCATTCAGACTCACATTTAAATCTGAATCAACTGAGACCACCGCTGAACTCAAGCCTATCAATAACTGTGATAGCAGTGGGTCCTTTCAGTGACATGGATCTATCCAGCACTAGCTCTCCGTTTCTTGTTGGCATCGATAAACTCCAGATGTGTAATTTCTGACCTGAAAATTATATCGCCTTGTATTAGCTCTACGTATCCAACATCTAGCAGATAATCATTAGCACTAACCTCGTGCATGGGCAAAATATACACATAGGCTATGTGCAGCTTCACCGGCGTAGTAGAACTTCATAAATATGGCCCGCAGCATCATTTGTGCCCCAAACGCACCCTTAACATGATCGAACCCATGGCGTGGTCCATAACAGCCCGAAGTCTCCAGAATAAGCAGCTCAAATCCATCCGTGACAGTGACTACACCGTCGGCCTTGTAGCACCCTGCTTTAGTATTGCTTGTATTGGTCGTGACCATGAGTAATCACCTGTACCCATCATCCAGAATCAGCTCGTGTATGGTTATATCCTTGGTTACTACATATCCAATCTAAGTTTCCTGGTTCTTCTTAGAATAAATCACCTTCACCGAGTATCACTTACTCTACCGCCGTCTCCTATCACCACAAACCACGATACACACCTCAATGGCTTGTTGTACAGTTTCGGATGTAATCATCAACGTAAAAATTGCGAATAAGAAAAGGGTGCTGTGAAAATGAAGGTACATATTTCCATGTGTTGCCTTCAACATTGCTTCTCCAGGTATGAATATGGCCTTGTCCATTGATGCCTCTGATGCAGTGAATAAAGGCCATATCGCCAGATAGTTGAATCCAGTGTCTGGGATCTTATTCAGATAGCACGTCCTTGATATTCCATCCGATTTTGCACCAGAAAAGGCGCCATCAAAGAGAGGCATTGCACGTTTACACAATGATCATACAATCAAAAGGTATTCAAAGACGACAATGAGAGTCGGATAAAAATAAAACACTGAACGACCACAAAGATCAGCACTCTTATTCACAGGTTGCAAGATGTAGTACACACACAAACCTTGGTGATTTGACCTTGCAAGTGATCAAAGAAGAATGACAGAGGAAAGAGAGGTGTGGTAGAATGATGGGGGAGGCGACAACATCCTTTTATTGTGCATGGTGGGCGTGGGTACCTCCGTCTGTTGGGGATGATACATTGATAAATTGATGCATGAGCTGATAAGGTGATGGGGCGCATATACCTGAAGAGCCTGCCTGTAATGTTGTCTATGCATACATCGGCAAGTGATAAGAAATCTATCAAGGGAATTAATCACTCGTACGCCTAATGCATATGCCCGTTATTATAATAGTGACTTACGATGTTGCCAACCTACTCTTGGTATTGGTGTGCATCTTCGGTAAGCAGCGAGAATGATCGGATCGCCTCTGATATCACATATCAAGCCTCATCTGGCATTGCGCAATCATGAATAAAGGATGTTGCAAGAGACACGGTGCAAATAGCAATCCACTGTAGTAAAGGATCAACCAACCCTTTTCGAGTTGCAGGAACTGCAGAACCCCACTGACGCTGAATATCCAAACCATGCTTATGCAGCTACATATGAAGGAATTCTCAACAGTGGGAAATTTTGGAGACACAGACGACTGCTTGAACCCATTTTTACAATCTGGCATACTTTTTCCTGGTTTCATACTAGAAATACCCAATATCGCGGTCATGTTTATTTACTGATTGGCCATAATAAAACATTCATGCACCTTCTATAATGCAATTTGATGGGCCATAACGGCGATCACTTGAACCACGCGACGTATCCAAGGAAACGGTATTGGATGAAATGAATGCAAGTGCTTTTACATCGTCCATCAGCAGCTGGGTTGTATTGGGTTGATGTTGTTCTCTACTGTCGTCATTCATGCAACCAATGGGGCGGGGAATCAAAGTGGTTGTCAGGAGCAGCAGTAGTGAAGCCAGCCACTCTTCTTTCTTCCTTTCCACACACTACAGGGTACGATCGTCTACTTTCACCAGCTACTACACACCCATTGATAACATCTCATCAGCTGACAGGGTCCATGGCAACAAGAGCTGAGACAAGAGCATGCCCTATGAACGTGATGGAGCTCCAAGATCAACGACGTCCATTCTCCCACAGAATAGCATAAACGGTGCCTTGCTGAAGCTTCAATGCAATACAAAGTGTATGTACAAGACTCCATAGCTTTATTGTTCCATGTTAAATAATAACACTAACAAGCTTGTATAAAGGTTGACGTCCTTGTCCTTTTGCGTGAGGTGGTCCATTGACGGCTGTGGAACATGAACTGAGGCCTATCAAACACGTAAAGATCCCTGGATTGCCTTCATTTTCCTGGTAAACATGGTCGGTCTTGAGCTGTTGAAGAATGGGATGTTAATGTGTATCATGATAGGTGGTGCCGAGCGCTATTTTGGCTCAAGGTGAATCACTGGATCCCATCGGTCTCTGACGCCATCTTTATGCTTTGCGACACTCAGCATGTTGCCCACATGGCGCTTGTCGATCTCGGTAGTAATGACGTCAAACACATCTACATATCCGAGAGTGTCAATGTTGACAAGCTTATGCAAACCGGATGTTATTCTCACGTCATAAATATGCATGGCTCGAGTACCCAACGTGATGACAAGGCTCCTTTTGATGCATTCAGTGCTATTTTCCCTGCTGGCACAGTTTCTGGTGCTCCAAGGATTCGTGCTGTAGAGTTAATCCGTGGTTTGGAGAAGGAAAAGCGTGGCATTTATGCTGGGTAAGTATTCCATTATGATGGAGGGATGAATGATTATGGTCTAATCTTTGGTGTTCCAGATCGGTGGGTCACTTTGATTACTCAGGAGATCTTGATACATGCTTTGTTATTCGAACAATGTTATTCAAGGATGGTGTAGCATACCTGCAGGGTAAGTGTTTTTGGAAGAGGGGATCTATGTATGGCACCTGAGATCTGATATACATTGTTAATAGCGGGCGGTGGGAAGAAGAGTATACTGAGACGATGACCAACATGCGATCCAACTTGGCCACTATCAAGCAATTCGAACGATAAGATCTATGAGCAGCAACAAAAGCAGTAGACGTAGAATACATCCAATTTGGACACGTTAGATACAAGCCAATTATCTTCAATGTTGATTGTAAATGAAAAGTGGCATGAATGGCATGGATATAAAACGACTTTATCTCCGCGGAGTAGTATGATAGTGCTCTTAGTTATGTCATGGATAAGGAATGGGGTGATAGTGGTGGGTTGTGTTGTTGCTATTCACTGCAGACATGTTCTCCCACAAGTCCCCGACGAGATGAGATCGAAACAAGGACCTTGTGGCGGAGCGGCGGAAAGAAGTTTTTCTTTACTCATTAATACGGGCATAGTATTGTGGCTACGGTTCGAATCCCGTGCACTGATAGCTCTATCATTGTAACCCAAGAGGGAGAGATATGCCGAGCCCACCGTGATGCAATCATTCATCATTGTTTGTTTCAAATTATGGGCATGGTACAATCCAGTTTATCATCATCGCGTGATTCATGTTCAAAGAAAATGAAAAGGATATATATATATCGTGGATCTTGTTGGCTGAGTGTTTTTTCCCCATCTTTCTATTCCCCTCCTTTCATATGGAATCGGTTTATTCACCTCCTGCTAATGTGGCCTTGTCAACACCTGCACGACGTCGAGCACGAACCACTCGTCGTCAGCTGCAGATTTTGGAAAGATTTTACAATGGTCAAACTGCATATCCTGACAAGAAGCAAAAGCAACAGTTGGCTCGATTGGTTGGGTTCACCGAAGAAAGCGTTCATTTCTGGTAAATCATGCATTGCATTGAAAAGAGAGAGACCAGCAGGTTCTTATTTCATTCCCCTCTCTTTCTTTCTTTTCCCATCTCTTTATTTTCTCCCAAGGTTTCAAAACCACAGGCAAACGATGCGTACTTTACAGGGTCGACGACAACAGCAGCAACGAAATGAGCCATCTTCTTCAGCTGAGCATGACACGAACACGGTTACTGGCAATACAACAACTACCACGACGACGTTAGCATCTTCAGCTATGGGTGATCCGGTTCCAGAGCAGCGTACTCAGATGCCACCACCACCTGCTGTATCATCCTCCAGCTATACAAACATGCTTGAAGTGTCATCATCTTTAAGCCATATGCAAGTAAATTCAAGCCCACGACAAGCTTTTTCTTTTACCAATCAACCACAAACTTCGCTACAAGTGTCAACTCATGCAGCTCGCTTGCCTCCTTTCTCATCCTTTGTACAGGATCAGCCGCATACTGTAGCTTCGTCTATGCCACCCAGAGCAGCAACATCATCCAGCAGTTACTTTTCTGCGTTTACCCCCACAAGTACCATTCAACAACAATCTCCTGCTACCACCATTAATTCTACTACTACCGCTAATGCAGCTGCGAGTGGTGCTGGTCGAGTGCTATCCACACCTGGAACAGCTCGTTTGCCACCAATTCAATTTTACTTTCATCACCCAGAGTTTGGCATCGAATCAACTATGCTTCAGCTATCAACTTTTGGAAAAGCTAATCAAAGCAGCAGCAGCGGATAAATGACCCACACTCCTCCTCCAACAAACATAGCACTATTTTGTATAATCCTTGCTCTATATCTTCTTCTTTGTCTTGCTACACAATGAACGCATATATCAAAATAGCTCCAATAGTAATGAGTTATAATGATGTCTTGACCACATTGATCCCACAAATAATATTGGCAACGTTGTCTGTTACCAAGGCAAGGTCTGTATACTCCTTTTTTAAACAAGAAAATAGTGACCAGTGGTGGCCATGACAACCTCTGTGATAGTCATCCATAGCAGAAAGGTCCACGCACATCTGTTTGTATGCTATGGTTCATTGTTGTCGAGAGCACAATTTCTTGCTGTAAACCTGTATTATCTCACGAACAACTATGGACGGTAGCATGGATCATTTAATACAGGATCATTGTGAATGTAGTATAGTTTTGGGGGATATGTGATGTTTACATGCGGATTCTGGGAAGGGGAAAATAGGTGGTGGTGGGATGCATAAGCCATTTAGGAAGGGGCTCTCTTTCTTTGACCAAACACCACATTTTTCTCTTTTTCCACCATGAGCGAGGACGTGCACATGAATGAGCCCGACGACGAATATGAAGAAGAGGTATTCAATTACCTGCCAAAAGAGCACCCCATTACAAGTTGCTTACTTTAAAATAGACCATGCATGTCATTCTCGATCTAGGACCAGAAATGGCACCAGAGACCATTGAACGTCTTGCTTCTGAGCATGCCGAGATATCTATTCTGGAAAGTATTTTATTTATAGTGATTCTCTGTTGTTGGACGTGTCTAATACTATGTGGATATAGGATCTTGAGTCGGGCGAGCCGTATATCAAAGTCGACAATCACTTGTTTCGTGGCACCTTGGACGACGCTATTACAACCAATCTACTATTTGAAATCGACGAACGTAAACGGGAGACTGGTGGTCTGCTACCCTTGCTATCCACCATGCGAGCAACACAAGATGAAACAGAAGAACGCCAACCACGCTTGTCAACCAAATACATGGATGAGACCTACAAAACGATCATTTGCCAGCAGGTCACCTTGCTTGAAAAGATGAACACGTCTACTACAGAGCAGCAACAAGAGGCGGCAACGACTGGATCACCTGAGAATATGGCAAATGCACTGGGCCATGATATGACAGAAACAATGGATGAACGGTGATGAATACATGACATTTATTGGGGGAATATCCTATCTATTTCAATTGGCTCAGAATGTTGGATGTAATGTCACGGTAATGACCAGCAAAGGGACTATCGGGTTGGGACACGACCACGGGTTTACCAGAATCGGAAAGCTCACAAATGTCTGCATGTAGAGGAACTTCGCCTAGCAATGGGATATCCATCTTTTGTGCCATCTTTGCAGCGCCATCATGACCAAAGATATGCGACTCGTGATTGCAATTGGGACATACAAAGAGCGACATGTTTTGCACCAACCCCAGAATCTAGTTTCATCCCTCCTTAGTAATACTTTCTTTTTCAATAATATATCCTTCATCCTACTTACCGGCACATTGACCTTTTTAAACATGTTGGTCCCTTTTACAACGTCAATCAATGCAATGTCTTGTGGCGTGGAGATAATGACAGCACCTAATACACATATATGTGAATCAATAGCTCAATAACAGAAATGAGTCATACACTACCATCCAATTCCACTTGTTGACTAATGGTCAATTGCACGTCGCCCGTGCCTGGTGGCATATCGATCACTAATAAGTCAAGGTGTCCCCACTCCACTTGGTGTAACAATTGCTGCAATGCTTTCATGACCTGTCAAACCATGATCAGCCACTCATCCTTCCATACCATTATCATCCATCACCATTTACCATCAAGCCTCTCCACACCACGGGTGCTTCCTTATCCACTAGAAATCCCATCGACATGCACTTGACACCATAATTGGTCAATGGCACAAGGCGATCTCCTGTTTTTTCACATAAAAATGCGTCTTCAGTATACAGATCGATCCATCCTATCCCTTTCTTCTTGGTTACCTTTCTCAGTGATATCGGGTTCTCCACGGAGATTCATCAATGACGGAATGGAAGGACCAAAAATGTCGGCGTCCAAGATACCAACGCGCTTCTTCATGCCAGCAGCAGCAAGAGCGATATTCACTATGGCAACCACAGCCCATATTAATCTCATATCCCATCATCCAAATCCAATTTGTATTTACCAGCTGTTGTCGACTTGCCAACACCTCCTTTGCCAGACGCAACTGCAATGACATTCTTGACACCAGCAATGGGCATCTTTTTGGGCAATCCACGTTGTGCACGAGGTATAGTAGGTGGTGGTGCTCGTTTGTGTCCTGGTAAGCCCTGTCAAGATCGTTAATACAACAAGCGCCCTTTGATCGTCCATTTGCTTACCAAGGGGTTCTCATGAGCAAGGACACGACATGTAGAGAAAAGGCGGCGGGATAACAACATGGCTCGACCAAGCATGCAACACAACCGGCCCTTTCAGTTAATCCGAAATGACTGCCTTTCTACATAATGCCGATGATATCTCCTCCCAATTCAATCTATGTCACCTACGAGAAATTACCTTCCAAGTGGCAGGTTGATTCATCACTTCCCAAGATGCTTGACCACTTTATCAGTTCCATTCATCATGACAACATCTCCCACGCCCAGACTCACATATAAATACGAGCTCCGTTGTCACCAACACTATCGTACGTCCTTTCTTTTCTAATTGTCTGCTTATAACCATCAATGACCTTTGGTAAGTTTCAAAGATGGTCTTTATGTGATCCCCCCAAGATGAAGGAACTCATGTATTCATCTTTTATGTAGCTCCCTTTTCTGCTTTACTTCTTGGTGTGCTCATTGGTGCCTAATGACATTTGGCTGTGTTCCTTGATGGATCCTTTGTGGTAAGCCTATCATTCATATATTAAAAAGGGATGCCTAGTCTGATAGGAATTTGGGAATCCTTTGTAGGTGACATAAGTGCATGCGACTTCCACCCCGATCAAATCCGAACGGCGCAGACAAATGGTTGACAATGCAAAACAGCAAGCTGATGAAGGACGACTACATCCGCTGAAGAACGATTACATCTTTCAGCCATTTTCCCGGCGGAAGAATTCAGCTGTGTGCCTCCAATCAAGCCATCTACGGCAGATTTATTCCCTGAAGCCATCTATACGAATATCCGCCATTGGCAACGATCTATGGAACACCAACAATTATGCGCACAACCAAAGAACTCAGCATCGTATGATGAATTGGCAATGAACTCCATTTTATTGACCACATTCATGTTGCATGGCAAGCCAGCATATATCAAGAATTTCGGTTCAGAGATGCAGCTGATCGCAAATTCGGTCTCTGTTTTTTTCTGCCTCTTTTTCTCGCCCCATGACAGCGTACAGATTGAATTTGATGCCGTGTCGCAGGTGTTTGATCAAGCAAAAGACACCGCAAAACTTCGTGCTGATATACTGATGCATATTGACAAGGATGGTGATCTTTTACTTATCCTCAACACGATCAAAAGGCGGCCGTTACAAGGATATTGCTGCGATCGTTGTTCCTTTGGTTGCATTGCTACAGACAAGACGAGCCAAGGAAGCATACCTTCGATACCATGTATGGCATGCAAAATGTCCCATCAGAGATCTGCATGTATTTGATTCAATCCTGATACAACTCGAGAGCGTTGAGAGCAGAATTTTACTATGAGCATGCAATTGTAACAACAACATATCGGCCGTATTATTTTCGACGAAGCATACAAGTTGTTTACCGATGCTGGACTCTATTCAACAACGCCAGATGGAAGACTTTCAATAAGGATTCAACCTTCTTGTACACCCGTATATCATTTGACAGCAAGAATGAGCTATGGCGTATCACTGCTTTTACTGGGAATTATAACCATCCACTAGCACAACGCGTCTCGCATTATCCAATTCATCAACGACTCCGACGTTCTTCCATTGTAGCAAAAAATTGCTGCATCTCTCCCGAATGATGAAAACGTGTGGATTCAACTCAAGGATCAATTACATACGGCCAACGGTATCAGCAGTAGTACTTGTATACGACGATAAATGAAGCATGATCATCACATATCAAAACTTTCAATAAATAAATAGTGATTCATCTGAAGGCTGCTTGGATGAAATGGCTCTTTAACGATGCCACTAGTAAAGAAAGGTAGCGCATTGTAAGCTGAACAATCTCGTATGATCGTACGTTATATGGCATGGCATAAATGAAGGCTGTCTGCTCGTGTTTACGTTTTTATCATGCATCATTGTGCTGAACAGTGCACAGACCCCACTCTTTATTAACGCGTTGAGATTGGTTGCTAAACTACCTGCCAAGTTGAAAGTTTCTATAGTAGTTCCTCATGGCCTTTATGGCATACAGCCATTAATATATATATATATTTGGCGTTCTCAACCATTAATGCTGATCCAAAGCTTAAAAGGGTCAAGTTGTATTAATACCAAGCTCCAGAAAATGGCAGCTTTGATTTCAAGTATGGGCTGGGCAGAATATCCAAGAGCAGCCAACGGCCAATCAAAAACGCTGTCACGCCTTGAAAAATTCTTTCATTTTCTATTTATCTCCATCGTTTTCCTTCTTCTCCGCGCCCGCATCTCTTCCTCCTTTTTGCAAGAATAAGCGTAATCCAGGTCATCCATTGGAAAGGTACAGTGAAAATGGCTCATCCTGCTTTAATAAACATTTGGTGCTAATCATGTTTCATGCTGCATGCCATTCTCTTGCTTGTAGTACGTGTTTTTAGGCGCCGCATGTACAAGAAGCCCTGGTTATGGTCCCGTTTGGTTTATGTTTCATCTACCCCGCATTTCCTGCATTAGGTAAGCATGGGTTGAATCTGCTTTGTCTTTTGTACCTTAACATTGATCTCACATGGCTTCTTTTTGGCTGCAGCTCATCCCTGGTATGTTACTCATCAAGGTTCCGCCATGGCTGCTTCGGCGTTAAGGTCAGCTCGTGAAGGTTGCTGCGACGATATGCTGGTGATCCGCCATGGCTGTTTCGGCGTTACGGTCAGCTCGTTATGGTTGCTGCGACGATATGCTGGTGATCCGTGATGGCTGCTTCGACGTTATGATCAGCTCGTTATGGTTGCTGCGACGACATGCTGGTGATCCGTGATTGGTGTTGCAACGAGATAGTAGCACCCGTTCTGGTTTAGCGACGTTATGCTTTATCCGCCATGGCTGCTTCGGCGTTACGGCTTGCTCGTTCTGATTACTGCGACGATATGCTGGTGATCCATCATTGGCTGCTTCGATGTTATGGTCAGCTCGTTTTGATTGCTGCGACGATATGTTGGTGATCCGTGATGGCTGCTTCGATGTTATGATCAGCTCGTTATGGTTGCTGCGACGATATGCTGGTGATCCGTGATTGGTGTTGCAACGAGATAGTAGCACCCGTTCTGGTTTAGCGACGTTATGCTTTATCCGCCATGGCTGCTTCGGCGTTACGGCTTGCTCGTTCTGATTACTGCGACGATATGCTGGTGATCCATCATTGGCTGCTTCGATGTTATGGTCAGCTCGTTTTGATTGCTGCGACGATATGTTGGTGATCCGTGATGGCTGCTTCGATGTTATGATCAGCTCGTTATGGTTGCTGCGACGATATGCTGGTGATCCGTGATTGGTGTTGCAACGAGATAGTAGCACCCGTTCTGGTTTAGCGACGTTATGCTTTATCCGCCATGGCTGCTTCGGCGATACGGCTTGCTCGTTCTGATTACTGCGACGATATGCTGGTGATCCGTCATGGCTGCTTCGATGTTATGGTCAGCTCGTTTTGATTACTGCGACGATATGTTGGTGATCCGTGATTGGTGTTGCAACGAGATGGTGGCACCCGTTCTGGTTTAGCGACGTTATGCTTTATCCGCCATGGCTGCTTCGGCGATACGGCTTGCTCGTTCTGATTACTGCGACGATATGCTGGTGATCCGTCATGGCTGCTTCGATGTTATGGTCAGCTCGTTTTGATTACTGCGACGATATGTTGGTGATCCGTGATTGGTGTTGCAACGAGATGGTGGCACCCGTTCTGGTTTAGCGACGTTATGCTTTATCCGCCATGGCTGCTTCGGCGATACGGCTTGCTCGTTCTGATTACTGCGACGATATGCTGGTGATCCGTCATGGCTGCTTCGATGTTATGGTCAGCTCGTTTTGATTACTGCGACGATATGTTGGTGATCCGTGATTGGTGTTGCAACGAGATGGTGGCACCCGTTCTGGTTTAGCGACGTTATGCTTTATCCGCCATGGCTGCTTCGGCGATACGGCTTGCTCGTTCTGATTGCTGCGACGATATGCTGGTATTCCGTCATGGCTGCTTCGATGTTATGGTCAGCTCGTAAAGGTTGCTGCGACGTTACGCTGGTAATCCGTCCACGGCACAGGGACGATAATAATGTGCCCCCATCTTTTTAGGGAAGTATTGCTTGCATTATTGGTATTGACATTGATTTACTAACATTCCTTGTTTGAGCATTTTGCTAGGTGCTCTCCGTGGTGAACGTACTCAAGGCAGTAGATACGGCTAGTAGCACTTGGCAATAAAAGAAATCTTTATCATAAATTGAATCAATCGAATTGCTTTGGCCATCCCCTAACTAGTTTTACAATGCAATATTCCAATATGAAAGATGATCTTGTCAAGTGTTGTTTATTGAGCAATAAAGCAGCCATAGCCCTGGTTACTATAAGTCACCCCAAATGGAAGAGGCTATTTACTACATGAATGACATTCCCTGTGCTGTGATACCAGACGAGATAAGCGTCTGAAATCATTGCGACCTTTTTCCATAAGCCTTGAAATCTCGAACCTATGTGCCATGAGAAGGAAGCACTTCTTAGTCAACAACACAACGCCATTTCTTTGGATAGCGAAAAAAGACTAAAGTTGCTCCATTTCGTCGATAATGGCATGTAGTTGATGAACACCCAAAGCAAAGAATGGTAGAGTGGGGAAGGGTCTTATTCCACACTAGAATGATATACCAGATTGAATGGGTTGCTATACTACCGCGACGGACTTTATTTCAAGCTGCGGAAGATAAAACCACCCCACAACAGTTTCCGTTGGCAACTACCGCACTTCTTTTTTCACGCCTCATCTTGAACTGACTTGAATCCGGTATGAAGAGGATTGACAATAGGAGCTGTACGTTTTGGGACACCTTTACGGTGATGGCGTATGTCTCTGGTCAGCTTGACACCACGGAGCTTGACAAGCTTCCCAGTTTGTGACAATAGCGGCTCTATGGTCTCTTCTTTACAGTCCAACCATGGTCGTGGCTTCAGTGTCAACATTGTCGAGATGAAGTCGCATTTGGGATCCAAAGAACTGACTTGAATCCGGTATGAAGAGGATTGACAATAGGAGCTGTACGTTTTGGGACACCTTTACGGTGATGGCGTATGTCTCTGGTCAGCTTGACACCACGGAGCTTGACAAGCTTCCCAGTTTGTGACAATAGCGGCTCTATGGTCTCTTCTTTACAGTCCAACCATGGTCGTGGCTTCAGTGTCAACATTGTCGAGATGAAGTCGCATTTGGGATCCAAAGAACTGACTTGAATCCGGTATGAAGAGGATTGACAATAGGAGCTGTACGTTTTGGGACACCTTTACGGTGATGGCGTATGTCTCTGGTCAGCTTGACACCATGGAGCTTGACAAGCTTCCCAGTTTGTGACAATAGCGGCTCTATGGTCTCTTCTTTGCAGTCCAACCATGGTCGTGGCTTCAGTGTCAATATTGTCTTTGGCTCTCCCATATGCAATGCTAAGATCGGTAAGTCCTCCTTGCACGTTAACTGATTCTTACGCGATATTGCACTCAGATAGTTAGCCCCCTTTGGAAACAAGCCGTTTATATCACACACATGTTGACATTCTTGACGAAGATGAAGCAGAGAACGTTGAGAAGGTAATGGGAAGTTTGTTTAATAGATGATGGTTGACTAATTATCTGGTAGGTACACATGGTCTCTGGTCACAGCAAAAACAATGGCCACTTGGGCAATGGCATGGATACAACTCGACTTGTTATCAGCACTCGTGGATCTCGGGAAAGTGAGCGCATACATGGAATTGATAGCACATCATTACGGCTAAGTGCTAAATGTCACATTCAATAGACAACATCGGATCTGCATACATCAACTGGCTGTCGGATTTTATCACCAACCACAGTATGGCAGTCAAGGAAGGAGGCACGATAACGGCCACGTCTATCAGCGAACAATTCTACACAAGCAAAATTCACACACATATCCAAGTTAATCATAACGAGCCCCATTTCAAATAGCAATATCATATAAACTCGCTGTAGCTGTAGCCAGTAACGGCGGTCAAATCACATATACATACATTGATTCGCAATATAACTTTATTTTATCACTATTGCCCTATACAAATTGTGAAATGAATCTAGCTTATACTTGGCTACCCTGCCTTTTCTCCTATACACAATCATTGATCCGCAATCGTGCAACCATGAGCACTATCATACTACTCCGCGGAGATAAAGTCGTTTTATATCCATGCCATTCATGCCACTTTTCATTTACAATCAACATTGAAGATAATTGGCTTGTATCTAACGTGTCCAAATTGGATGTATTCTACGTCTACTGCTTTGCTCATAGATATTATCGTTCGCATTTGTTTGATAGTGGCCAAGTTGGATCCCAGTGTCATGCACGATACCACCACCCGCTATTAACAATGTATATCAGACATCATGTGCCATACATAGATCCCCTTTGTCCAAAAACACTTACCCTGCAGGTATGCTACACCATCCTTGAATAACATTGTTCGAATAGCAATGCAGGTATCAAGATCTCCTGAGTAATCAAAGTGACCCACCGATATGTAACCCCAAAGATTAGATCATAATTCATCCATCCCTCCATCATAATGGAATTCCTACCCAACATAAATGCCACGCTTCTCCTTCTCCAAATCACGAATGAGCTCTACCGCACGGATCTTGGGTGCACCAAACTGTGTCAGCAGGTAAAATAGCACGGAATGCACCACACCACGAAGGGTACTCGAGCCGTTCATATGTATGACGTGAGAATAACATCCGGTTTGCATAAGCTTGTCAACCTTGACACTCTCGGATTTGTAGGTGTGTTTGACGTCATTACTACCGAGATCGACAAGCGTCATGTGTCCAGCACGCTGAGTGTTGCAAAGCATAAAGATGGCGCCAGAGGTACCAATGGAATTCATCATGGATGCTTGGTTCAAGGTAGCCCGCGACACCACCTATCATGATATACGTTAATGACCCCACCCTACACCTAAAGGCCAGCCATGCTTACCAAGAAAATGAAGGCAATCCAGGGATCTTTACGTATTTGATAGGCTACAGTTCACGTTCCAAAGGACCACCTCGCGCAAAGGACAAGGACGTCAACCTTTATACAAGCTTGTTAGTGCCACTATATAACTTGGAACAATAAAGCAATGGAGTTTTGTACATACAAATTGTATTGCAATGAAGCTTCAAGCAAGGCACCGTTTATACTATTCTGTGGGAGAATGGACGTCGCTGATCTTGGAGCTCCATCAAGATCATAGGGCATGCTCTTGTCTCAGCTCTTGTTGCCATGGACCCTGTCCGCGGATGAGATGTTATCGATAGGTGTGTAGTGGCTGGTGAAAGTAGACGATCGTATATACCTTGTGGTGTGTGGAAAGGAAGAAAGAAGAGTGGCTGGCTTCACTACTACTGCTCCTGGCCTCACCACTTTGATTCCCCGCGCCATTGGTTGCATGAATGAAGACCGTAGAGAACAACATCAACCCAATACAATCCTGGTGCTGATGGACGGTGTAAAAGCACTTGCATTCATTTCATGCAATACCGTTTCCTTGGGCATTGATAGGTGGTTCAGGTGGTCGTCGTTGTAGCTCAAATTGTATCATAGAAGGTGTATGGATGTTGTATGGCCAATCAATCAAATAAAAATGACCGTGATATTGGGTATTTCTTGTATTAAACCAGATAAAAGTATATTAGATTTGAAGAACTGGTTCAGGCACTTGCCTTTGTATGCAAAATATCCCACTGCTGAGATTTCCCTTCATACGTATGTAGCTGCATAAGGGCAGTTTGGATATTTCAGTGTCAGCAAAGGTGTAGGTCTCCGCAGCTCCTGCAACTCGAAACGCGCTGGCTGATCCTTTGTTTCCCTCTTCACCACATTGCGACATGGACAAGTACCGACATTCATATAGTGGAACGGATCCATATCTTTTGTTCTTCACTTCCACTGCCTTCAAGAATTGGGATTTCCAACACTTTGCCGATCACTTCAGCACAAAAGCAAAGAAAACGCTTGTATCTTCTTACCGAAAAGCCGTTGAAGCTATCTCTAAGGATATCAAGACACCAAAAGGCATCAAATCACAACTAAAAAGACTGATTGATAATGTAAGGCTCTATACCGAAGAATCCTATTCATTATTATAACTGTTTGCTAAATGATGACATTGGATCCAGATTGATCAGCCTGCTTTGCAACAAACCCACATATACCACGGTGACATCCATCAAGGAGATGGTTCAACCATCAACTTCGGTGACAATTCTTCCGGTTCTACCACCAACAACATTGTTAATCAAAAGGAGATTCCTGAACGATCATCCAAGCGCCAGAAAACAGCAATTGATGAAGCTGGCGATCAGGCATTTGATGGCACCTTTGCTGAAAACGAATCGGCAGAAAACAATGAAAAGGTAATGTACGCTTGAACAGCGATATCGTTCACGCAATATCTTTCTTTGACACGGATTATATCACAGCCAACAGAAAAAGAAAACGAATACAGTACCCTCGGCGCTGCACAGGTGGAGCCATTGGTAAGTAATGTGTATTGGTTTATATTGCGCCGAAACGACTTGCTAATGTCTTAAGGCATTTCAGGATGTACCCTCGCCTATAGAGCCTTGGGATGTCGAGAGCGAAGATGACTTTTGGCACGCTTATCTTGAGCTTTTATTGACTGATATACCACACAATCTCAGGTAAACATGAGGGTATGTTTCCTATCAAGCGTTTGGCTTCTGATTTCGCACTTGCAATTAGTTTGGAACGAATACACATCATTCAATGTGGCTTTTCGATCGTATGTGACCCCCGGGTGCCCAGTGATTTCCACTCGATACTTGGACTGCAAGGTGTTTCTTCAAATTTGTGCAAGGATTCATTGGATTACATTACGCCATATCTTACTGCAGCACGTAACAAGGTTCGTTACAAGGACTATGAAAGCGTTTTATTTGCTAACTTGAATTATCATTAGAACTTGGATGGCATGATGTTGGCAGCCGTATCAGTTGACAGATTACATGTCAAAAGGGCAAAGACCTTTTTGAGACATATCCTAACACAATAGTAAGTGATTGCTTTTGATGTTGTTGACCTTCTAACGTCATTGGTTTGTGATAGCTCTCTGCATGTGTTTTCGAATGTGGATGCAATGAAGGCGTCAGAAACAGGATTTAATCACCAAGCGATATGGCCGTTATTGGCTGCACTGGCGGCATCAATGGATAATGCCTTATTTATTCCTGGTGAAACAACCTTGAGAGCGATAAATGGGCATCCAATTGATACTGAAGCAGGGTGCTACAAGGCGGACGGTGTAGTCACCATCAAGGATGGATTTGAGCTGCTGATTCTTGAGACTTCAGGCTGTTATGGCAACACAGACAAACCACGCCATGGATTCGATCACATTAAGGGCGCGTTTGGGGCACGAATGATGCTGCGGGCAATAATCATGAAATTCTACTACGGTGGCGATGAGGTTCATGATCTCTGCGTTTATTTTGTGCATGCCAGAGGTATATCTTCAGCAACATGCTACGCTGCTAGATGTTGAATATGGCTAATGTGTATATCAATCATATTCAGGATGCAAACTGCATGTGTGGAGCTTGTCCATGCCAACAAGGAACGGAGACCTAGTACTGGAACGTATCATGTCGATGAGCATACCAACACTAGTAACGGAAAGGAATGTACTTTTGGAAATGCTTAATTACTTGTGGGCCCTTCAGGTAATTGTTGGCTGAGAGTGACGCTCTTAGGTAATTATACTGATCGCCTATTACAGATACTATTGCACCGGACTGTCAGGATTATGGGAAAAATGCAAGATAACCATACTTGTGTCTTGGAACGATTTGCAATTGGCGACAGCACACCACCTCCTCAAGATCTCCGGCATCTGATAAAGAAATCCGACTGTCAAAAACCCACAAAACAACAAGGAACAGGAGACCTACTACCCAACAGCGATCCATTAGATGATGATGACATCCTGACAAGCCCAAGTTTATACCACCTTATCATTGAAAACATCGAGGATGATGGTTAGAAAAGTTGCATTTGTATATAGCTCTTTTCCATTTCGAAGTACACTGGAAGACGTGAAATAGTCACCAGTACAATATCATTATAAATACTTTAGGCAACAAAAACTGATGTTGAGCCATGTGGACGATGATAGCCAATATAATAACGACTCAAAGTGAAAACATGTAGTAGTACTAGAGTAAAACTTTATCTTCATAATGAATAAATGGAGGCGATAGTGTCTGATCCTATCTTTATTATTAAAATAATTGAATGTTGATAAGATGAAGTAGTCCACAAAAGGAATAAAAAATATCCAAAAGGAAACGAAGACCAAAGAGACCACGGAAGAAGAACCATAGTAAAAGAATGTTGTTAGTATCAGCAAAGGAAAAACCACAATACCCAAATACCAATACTTACCCCCACAAGCCTCAGCAAGCAGAGAATGCATGGGATGAACCCAGCTGCCGATGTCCTCTACCGGTCAAGGTAGGGAGGCGGGAAATGGCTGTGCCGTTGTTTTATCCCTGCTATTGGAAGATGTCAACATAAATCATCCATCAGATACCAACTTGACAGACTTACCTTGCTGAGGAGGAGGATATGCACAGGGGGAAAGGGGAAAGGCGGAGGCGAGTGGAGACGAGGGACACCGAATAAATAATAAATAGGAACAATCCTTGCTGAACAAGGAACTTGACCACCATCTTGGCCATGGACCATGAACAAGGAACTTGACCGTCGACTTGAGCAAAGAGAATCCTTCACTTGATGACAATAACACCAGAAAAGATAACGCCTGAATGTTGTAAGACCAGTGCAATAGTGTGCATGACCAAGACCCGTAGACAAAATGTACCAAGGTTCCAATACCAAGAGACCATGACACCACCCACGTTTTCTGCTTGATGACGATGCGACAACAATGACTGCTGCCTGTTGTCAGACCCAATGACATGATATGGCAAGAGCAAGGACCATGGATCAAAGAACATGACACCCACAACTGAAAGTAATAGCAAGGACCACCGAGTGATAGTAGAGGGCTACAGCAGTCTTGGTAACAGCATGGCTTGATTGTAAGAGCAGCGCTTCGTGATAGAGCAATACATAGAGCAAGAGAGAAGAGAGAAGAGCGAGAAGAAAGTGATGGAAAATGGTCCGTGTCAAATCATGCTTATATGGAGTTGGGGCTGTGAAAATGGAAAGGAGTAGATCCAAGTAGAAAAGAAAACGAGAATCCAGAACTCCAGTATCATCAACATCAGGTGGATGTCTCATACACGGGCGTTTCCTTCATCTGGCAGTATTTAATGAAGCTGTCGTACGGAATAGCGTTATTGTCGGTAAGTTGATATTTGTGGTAAGGATATGGTGCTGACTTGAAAGAGAGATCAACAGGTGGCTGTGGCACTTGTGGTATATGTGTGGATGATTGACAACATTGTATGTAACTCCTCAATAATGCAGTAGCGGCGCGACATCCTGGCAACCAAGATCGGTTCGGGAACAGATTTTTCCTTTTTCACTCTCTTTCTTGATTTGCGACTATGAACACCTTCAAGACATACAGTGAGCGTGCTGCTCGACACCCCAACGCTTGTGCTCGTGCTCTCTTTGAGCTTATGGAAAGAAAGCAAACCAACCTCTCTGTTGCTGCCGATGTCACCACCAAAAAGGAATTGCTTGCTATTGCCGATGGCGTTGGTCCTTTCATTTGCGTCCTCAAGGTAAGCCGCTGCACTTCGCGTCCATACGTGTCACGATGGTCGAGTTCTCAATGGACGATTGGATAGACACACATTGATATCGTTGAAGACTTTGATCAAGATCTGGTGGATCAGTTGACGCAGCTTTCCAAGAAACACGACTTTATGATATTCGAGGATCGCAAGTTTGCTGATATTGGCAAGTATACATATATTTGTTATGAGAGTATCATGAGCAACGTAGAGTAACACATCTATCTCTGTTGTAGGCAACACTGTGAAGCATCAGTATGGCAAGGGCATCTACAAGATTGCATCATGGTCTCATATCACCAACGCACACACTGTTCCCGGTGAAGGCATCATCCATGGCTTAAGAGATGTGGGTCTTCCTTTGGGTCGAGGATTGTTATTGTTGGCCGAAATGTCATCCAAGGGCGCATTGACACAAGGTGCTTACACTTCCGAATCGGTGGCCATGGCTCGTCGCAACCAAGACTTTGTATTTGGCTTTATCGCTCAACATCAAATGAACGAACACGACGATGAGGACTTTGTAGTCATGGCACCCGGTGTTGGTTTGGACGTAAAGGGCGATGGTCTTGGACAACAATATCGTACACCTGATCAAGTTATCAAGGAAAGTGGCTGTGATGTGATCATTGTCGGCCGTGGTATCTATGGCAACCCCGATCAAGTCGAGTACCAAGCCAAGCGGTATCGTGATGCTGGATGGAAAGCCTATTTAGAACGTGTGCAAAAGCAGTAGGAGGAATAAAGGGCACATGCAAAGGTATCATCATGTGTACAAAGTCATGCTTGTTTTATTTCATGATCTTGTAATGGAGGGAGCAAGGGTGTGGTTGGGGTGGTCGGTGCGTTTTGTACAGCTTCAGCAAGGGGTGGTAGTTGGATTGTGCGTGGACTTTCTAGTGTGGCTTCAGCGCGACCGATTATACTTTCCAATTTGTCATACAAATCCACAATGACTGCAAAAAATGATATCAGTTGGGATAGTCAGCAGATGCAGATGGATAGCACATACACATACCTGGGTTATTTTCATGGGTATCGGCAATCGTATTCAACACAGAGGAAAGCAGCTATGTATGACCCAATATATATTCAGCTACCAGTTATATGAGTGCCATTGTGCCATTTCATTGTTACCTTCAGCTGCTGAGAATGGAGATTATGGAGTTCTTGGGTTTCATTGAGCATTGCGGTATATTTGGATTCAACGGCTCTTAATTGTTCATGAAGCAGATCTAATCGTTTTTCCATGGCTTCGTGAGCAACACTTGAACGCCTATTGTGTTGGCCATGATGGCTGCTGCTGCTGCTGCTGTTGGATGATGTTAAGTTATGGATTGCGCTGTTTTGTGGTTTACGTCGGATGCGATGTAACAAATGTCGTTGATTTTTGCGGAAGAAGTCGTGCATGAATTGGTATGTGTCGTTGGATCCAGCTTTGCTGGTGTTGGTGCTCATGAGGACGGATTCTTTTACTCTACGAAATCCATACACTGGGATGCAAAAAAAAGGAGATCGATTTGAGGCGGGAGGATAGACAAACAAAAGGGGAGATGTAAATAAAAGGTGCAGCGGTTAATGATCGAGAGAACGGCTTTCTGGATCTTGAAAAAAACACTTACTATTGAGCTGCCTAACAAAACTAGGCCAGTTGTTATGTGAAAAGTATTGCGGTAATATCTGATGTGAAAAGGCTGCCACATCCAACACGTCAACAACATCATCGCCGGACCATCGTATAAGAGAGTCGCTTGTAGGATCGTTCACAATACTGGTTTGCCCATTTGACTGTATTAGCAAAAAAATATACTTCCGCGTTTCGATATGCAATACATACTCCCATAGTTTGGTGATAAAAGCAGTAGTTGGGTGTTTTGGAGGGATCGCTTTTCCTGGAGAAGGTGGTGTCAAGGGCATTGAGGTATTTGTTGCTGTTGCCATTGTTGTGGATGATAATGAGTTAGCAGAGTCACTGGAGGTGGTGAAATTGTATTCCATTGTGAAAAGAAAGGAAACAAAGAAAAAAAGGAAGTCGATCGAATAAATGTTGCACCGCATTGCCTCCTGCCACCTGGTCCCTCCCCTCCCTTTTCTCCCCGTTTTGCTTTCAGTTGAGCTTGGGAATATTCTATATTCTTCTATCATCCCTATCCTCTTGTTACACAGCGCACCATCCAACTACATCATTATCACAAGGAATAAAGCATAAGCTTCATAGTTGGTGTAGATCAAGCGTAGTTGGGGTTATGGGTGGATTTGACGTCAAAAAGCTACGCAAAATTTTCCATGTCACACACATACATGAGCAGATTTAGACTATTCTTACACGTATTAGGCAACGAGAAGATGTGAGATCACGGTACATCTCCCCTGATATGTCAAGCGATGAATAAAGTTTATTCGTATTCGTTGCATCAAGCTGTCAGCTGAGATCAGCCGATTGGCTAAAGGACCTTTGATTGTCGTCATGCATTCAGAGTTATGATGATGAACAAAGATCTGGCGGCTGTACTCGTTTGTCATGTAATGACGCACATACCATATCTATATGGGGCATAGGGTCGATCACCGGCATGACATCCTAAATGCCCAATGTTTTGACATTTGTTGCCATACATGTCACCAGCCATTTTATCCGCAAAATACTCCTTATACTTGTTATTTTGTATCTGGATTATCATAAACTTCAAAACAAGATGTTATATGGCATTTCATTTCTGCTTCATTTTCTTCCCCGCCATGTCATGCGGATGCACGTGCGTGTGATACAAACATGTTTGGCTCATTTGAGGGATATGACAATGTTGATGGCTTTCGCAACTCTGATCAGTCCCCTTTTGGATAAGCGCCTCGGTTTGGCAACATCCGCGGCGCACGGGCTTTTGAGTCTTTTTCCCATATTGTGCTCAAGGCCTGACATGCTGTCACGGATCACTGACGTGCGTCAGGTCATACACTTTACTGTGACACTGTGGTAGAATAGCTCGGTTAATGACACTTGCCTGTAAAAGGACACAGGTTCTTTATTGAGTCAAAGTGCTTGCATACCATCCTGCTTGGATAACTTTGGCTATCACTAAACGGATGTATTGATACTCGCAACACACCAAAGTGGATGACATAATACCTTGGATCATCACGCTGATCTATCGTAACAACGTAAACAGAGCTTTGATCTATAATCACCAGCAATGACACTCACCCACCATATGACATATGCAGGGAAACGAGAATAGAAACCTTATCCACAAGTGGCTACGGATGTAAGTTCCATCCGGTTTGCCCTATTTGGAAAATGCTTATAGCTTTGAGAATAATGAACCGAGTGATGACATTGATTCGATTTGCTGTTTTGGCCATGATGATGAATCAACCACCCGATATATATGCATCGTGATATCGTGTGTGCCGTGCATAAAAGGAATGAATACCAGGTATGGATGACCGCCATCTCGTGAGACTCATTTCGACAATGATCGATCAAAGCTCTGATGACTGTGTCACGTTGCTTTCAAGGTCAATGCGTTCATGTGGCGATGATGAACAAAGATCTTGGCTCAAGGATCTATGCAATGCCTTCATCTGCCATATTACGTCTCCTTGCTGCTGCTGTATGAAAGCTTTACACACGACGTTATCCACATTAAAACTCCCATACAACATTATCAAAAAGCAGACATCATCATCAACGCTCCAGAAAGCAAGCTAGAGGTGCCACTTAATGCAAACCATACATCATTCATCATTTCTGTGTGCTTGTGTAACTAACTTTTTCTTTCCCACAGCCTTCTTTTGCTGCTAATACGTAACCTCACAACTCGCTTGTGGATGGTATATAGGTGCAACAATAATTCCTTGCTTGAGATAGAATAATGGTACATAACCTCAATCATAGCGCTTAATGGCTAGGCTTTTTTTTACTCCTTCAGCTTTAAGGAACTTGCCTAAAGCATGTGGTTGCTTGTCTCTTTCTAATTCTTCACGGCGCACATGCCATTGATCTCACGTACACTACTCGCCATTTAGCGATAAACGCGGTGTGAGTCTATCGTTCATAGGTGTAACTAGCCATTGCTCTTAACGTGAATATTACTACGTGGCAACCAGCTTTCTCGCAGTAGCTGATTGGTACCAGGTACCACAAGCGGTATCATCTCCTCCCGCAGTAGAATTTGTTGCTCAGCAACAACAGTGGTACAGCATGTCGTTTGCAATATAAACAAGAGCCAATGTTTTGCTTTCCCCCCTCCCTTTATTCAAACCATGCACCCCGACCTTGTCGATGCCATTACAAGTGCGCGTATATCTCCAGATGCATTGCTTAAGCATTTTGATCAAGGACAAATTGAGCACAGCAAGAACCAGTATCAAGCATCATCAGACCATTTTACAGCTGCCATTGACGATGCTACCAATTCGCTCTCAACGTTATTGCTAAGCCGTGCTCTTGCATATACCAATGATGGGGAACATGATCGTGCCCTTTCTGATGCACATAAAGTGATCGAAATTACACCTGCATCTGCTGATGGATATCTATGTGCTGGTGATGTATACGTCGTTAAAGCCAAAATGGAGGAGGCGTTGCGTATTTATCGTAATGGCGTAGCGAATGCAAACAAGGATCATCCCCGGTATCACAGCTTGGCGAACACCCTGGATCATGTATACAACAACGTCATTCTCCCAACCAATGCTCATCTATTGGAGCGATTAGGCAAGCGTATTGCCAACCACGTATTTTCATTTCTTCCATTACGAGATCGTGTAGTGTGTGCTGCGACGTGTCACACATGGAGAACATATCTCTTTTCTTGGGAAGGCATGTGGCACCATCTCCGATTTACGAGCGGCATATCGACCCAATGCCTCGATACGTTATTTGCGCGGATTGAAAAAGGGGATCAAGTGAAAACATGCACGGTAATTGCCAAGTGGAATGACTTTGATTTGGCACCTCAAGTCCTCGAACGGTTGGTCCTGCGTCTTAAATGCCGCAATCTTGAAGCATTAAGTAAGTACTTTTCATCACTATTTCATATACCCCAAAAAAACTAACATTGTTGCTCTTAGGTGTTGGGAATTGCAATGTCAAAACGACCCAATGGATGATACGTCTTTTGCGCATGAACATCAAGACAATGAAATCCTTGGCCCTAATCAACGTTGCACAACAACTGTATCCCCTCATTCATCAAGTACTCGATCTATGCCCTGGCATCACCAACCTTGTTTTCGATTTACATGAGCTTTGGGATGGTGAATCCAAATCACGGGACATCGACTATAACGCAGAAAAAGTCATTCCACCTTCATCCAAATGGCGACCAAGAACACCGTTGGCATTACAACAACTCAAGTTGACGTCAAAGGTCTTAAATCATAATAAGGAAGGAGTATACACCTTTGGACACTTTTTGTCCACGTTTCTCCCGCATTGCCCTGAATTATGCAATCTGGTTGTTCGTGGTGATACGAGACGTTGCTTAGATGGCGTCATTGATGCGCTTAATGCTTACTGTCCTAAACTAAGAGGCCTGGTTCTGGATGATTACAGCATTTCGGATGATAGAAACATCTACGATTTTGCTTTTGGTGGGCCTTTTGCACCACCAAGGTTGTCAATACGTACCATATTATTAGAAAAAGGAAATCATTGTGATGACTTTGACCAAAAGTTAGCAGCATTAGCCATGCGTATTGCACCCCATGTTCAAGTTTTGGACTCTGATATATCATCCCTATCCCAGCTGGCGTTGAAGGCACTTGGCGAAATCAAGACACCCAAGTTGGAAGATCTTACATTGTCTGCAACCTTTCAGCCATCCAAGGAACTAATGGACCACGCACACACCAACGAGATAACACGTACGATCATTCAAGGTTGCTCTTTGGCACGGCTCAAGAAGGTAGCTTTACATAACCTATCGATCGACGACAGCGTCTTTGATAGTCTACCTGCGGGCCTCACAACACTTGATCTTTATATCAAGGATCATCATGTCACATCACAAGGATTGAGACGCTGTATAAGCAGGATGCATGGTCTTAAAAAGCTACATGTGGATTATCATCATCATTTGCAGAAGAAATATGCCGGTACCAGCATCGTTGACGGTGAGCTACTGCACGAGATCGCACAATTGCCATCCATCGTTGAACTTATCCTCGCCTTCAGCCCTGATGGTGATGTTCAGCCCATGTTCTCAAAATTTGCAAAGGAATTACGATATAACCATCCACAGCTACCAATGAGATCACTGAGACTTGGAGGTCCCATCCTTACCACAAGTATCTTAGAAAATCTGGTGTGCTTACCCAACTTGGGGTATTTGAACGTTAGAATGGCTGAAGGCATCGCTGCTGACCAAATCAAGGAAATACTACACAAGAATAGGGTGAATGACGACCAACAACGCCCATTGAATGTGGTGGCTAGTATCCGAGTGGGCAAACGTCGTGATGTGGTCACCTTTAAGAATGGTGAGATTGTAACAGAGACTCAGATGACACGTGAAGTGTTGTATAAGTAGAGAGGATAATATTATTACAACATGCAATTTTATTGTTCTATGTGGTGATGGTGATTTATGCACTTGATTTGCTATTTCTTTGTTCCTTTCTGAAGTACTCCTTCCTCCGTGCCTTATCCTTTTCAAGCTGCTCAGCTTCCAGTTTGGCTTTCTTTTTGATATTCTCTGCACGACGCTCCATATCCTTGGCTTTACGTTTACGCTCCTTGTCTTTGCGAAGTGAGTTGAGCTGCTGCATCATGGTATAGACCTTCTTCTCCTCAGGCTCTAATAGCACAGCACGCTTGGCAGCATATGTTTTCTTGCGTTGAGCCTTCAATTGCTTGGGTTTGGATGAGAAAGGCAATTCAGCCTGAAGAGCCTTGGGGATCTTGAGTGTGTTGAATCGTCGCGTCTTACGCTCGATAGGCTAAAAACAATCAAATGCTTAATCTCTTGCCTTTTTGATCATATAATGACATCCTTCTTACCTTATATACAGAGTCGATGTTTTGTGGTGCGTGCATGCTGAGCTCACGACGAACCTCGCCTGTCAAACGCATACCACGCCATTCAGTCTTGGAAGATAAAAGTAATGAAGTAACAGGGTTGTAGTATTTGCGAGGCTTGACAGGGTACCATGCTCTCAGGAAGACGATATCTATTCAATGGCATATGAGTTGTCTTGTATCCCACAAGATGAGCTTGTCGAATAACTTACCACTCATGAGCACCTTGTCTTCAAATGTAGCACGGAATTGACCCTCAGGTTTCTATAAATGCCAACCATTCCTATTAATAAGGTCCCTCTCCTATAGCACACGCTCTCTCTCTCTCTTACCGGCAAAGCTTTTTTAATTTGACCACGGATACCAGAAACCGTCCTGATTGTAGCACCTTCAAATTTGGCTACTTCCAATGCAGATGTAAACATGTCCTTGATAAATGCAGTGTTTTTGAAGATCTTGGCAGGAACGCCAGTCAATTTGAGCTTCTTGACAATCTCGGCTGTTTTGCTGATATCCACAACCACACCAGTGGCACTTATCCGGAAGGATGCCTTTTTACATAAATGTGTCAGCATACACTCATCGTAGTACACTTTATATTTCACGTACCGATTTGTTGTCAGATACTGAGTTGACAGCGCAAAAGCCAGTGTTGGGAGTATGTACAGGGCCTAAAATATACACCTCATTGTCAGCCACATACCATGGATGAATAACCAGGTTTGATCTCTTACCATAAAAGGTTGCCAAACAATGCATATGCTCCGGTGTGTATTTCAACATGCGATTACGTGTGCCATCATTGAGAGAGTAAATAGGGATGCTCTGGAAACGACGCCAGCCCATAGAGAAAATGAGAGGATCATTGGTTTTGAGGATCTTGCGATGCCATCGATGACGCTTGATTCTGACTTGAACAATGCCAAATTGATCTTCCGAAGTCAACAAACCGCCAACGAGGACAGGATAAGTGGGATCGAAGTGTTGAATGAATTCACATGGCATATCCTTGATGAGCAAACGTACATAGGTGCCTGGTCGATGACCTTCCACAAGAGCACGCGTGTGTGGATCATCATCCTCAAATTCAGCAACATTCATCTTGAGTTGACGATCAATCTCAGCCTTTCGCTGTTCGTAAAAGTCCATCTGGGGCTCCTCGTCTTCTTCATATTCTTCCTCGAATTTCCTCTTGAGCTCTTCCTTTCGTTTGGCGATACGCTCACGTTCGGCTTCCACTGAATCCTCTTCCTGGTCATTTTCATCGGCATCCTCCTTGCCACTTGCATTCTCATCTTCCAAGTCCTCGAAATCACCATAGACTTCCTCCTCCTCTTCCTCCTCTTCTCCTTCTTCATTTTCCTCGCCTTCTTCACCTTCGCCGTTCGTTTTTTGACCAGTGATGAACCGATAACGAATCGTATCCAAATGCTTTAAAAGAGAAGCTATTAGCATGAAGTGTCTCTCATGTGATCATGAATCCATCCTTACCTCATCATCACCCCAGATCTCTAAATCATCCATCTTGATTTGCTCGCGACTGGTATCCACAGTTTCAGATGCTTCATCAGCGGCTTCACGTTTCAATGTGAAGAATTCCTCGTCTTCGTCGTCGTTATCATCGTTCTCTTGATCATCTTGGTTGTAATTGCCGCTAGCAATATCCTCAGGTGAAATATCAGTCTTGTCGTAGATAAGCGACATGAGATTGACACGACGTGTTGCATTAAACATGGCGCTGGCCTTTTCCTTGAGATTGGCCTTCCACCGTAATTCACCAGCTAATTCGTCGTCGTCGTCATCCTCATTCTTTTGGCGACCATCAATGTTGACCATATCCTCTTGATCATCCTCATCATCGAATCCGAGATCACTGTCGCTATCTGCAAACTGGACATCCTGGCCATTGTCACGCTCCTCTTTATCCTCTTTATCACCTTTGCGTGGGATGTTGCGTGTATCAAACTTTGTGAGGGCACGACCGCGAGTGGGGACCTCAGCATCATCGTCATCATCCATTTCCTCGTCGCTGTCCAACATTTCTTGATCGCTGTCTTCATCCTCATCGTCATCCTCGTCATCCATATCCTCATCCTCATCTTCGTCTCCAAAGACAGCACGTCTTCTTGTACGACCCGTGTCATCTTGTTCTAGCGATTCAGTGATACCTGATAATAAATATTAGATATCGGTATTGTAGATCATTGTTTTTGTAGACATACCTTCATTGTCTTCTTGATCACTTGGGACATCACCCGATCGCATAGGAGCCGAGCCAGAAAAGATACGCAACTCAGAGTCAGCAAGACGAGCAGCCAATGTGTCTTGAGCATCTTGAAGATCCATCACCATTTTCTCTCCAGGACCAGCTGGTGTATCATCGTGTTCTTCTTCGGCTCCTTCTTGACGTTCAGCAGGTGCCAATGCTGATTTCTTGGTAAAGTGACCGGGTACATTGATATACACAGCATCCTTGTCATACATGACACCACCCACATCGGACATGGGAGCATAAATCAACTTGTGCTTTTCATCAAGACGCTTGCGTTCTTTGTCGGGTAAAGCACATGGATCAGGTAAAACTGAAACGTCCGCCAAAGTGTGATCACCAGCACCAGGAATATGAATACGCATGTTGGGTTTCAAGTTGGTGCCTCGTAGATAGCCGTAAAGTGTCACTGTGCGGTCACAGTTGGGTTTGGTATGAATCAACTCTGGATCTGTCAAGTCTTCCACACGATCGGCAACAACGTAGGGATGTGTATTGCGCCAAATGAGAGGTCTGAATTTCATGACAGAGATAAATCGAGATAAATTCTGCACTTCTTGATTGGGATATCGACCATTGATGACACCGGACAAGTAGAATAGCTTGGCTCCTTGATAAATCTCGGTCCAAAAACGATGCTTAAGTCGCTTCTTGGTGGCTCGTAACTTTTTGTTGTTTCTGAACTTGTCAAGATGCGTCAAAACACCCATCACCTTGGGGAAACCGTGTGCTTGAAGAATGTTGAGGAATTCAAAGGTTTCCTACATGGCATCAGGCATTAGTATCTTGTCATCCTTCCTCCTCCTGCACCTCCTTTCATACTCACCATTTCAAACCCAAAACTGGCGTCAATCATCAAAAGGACCAAATCAACCACCTTGGCTACATCGATCATCGAGTTGATATCATTGTTGCATTCAATAAACGTCAATCGTCGCTTTTTGCCTATATCCATCTTATTATCAGCTAATTGTCATTCCATATCGATGTCAGATACGTACCGCTGACAACTGTGATGGGGCCTTTGATCTCTGCAAGGTTGTGTTTGGTGTATCGTTTGACAAGTGATTTAATCAATGTCGATTTGCCGCACTAGAACAAGTATTAGCAAAACATGCTATATTACTGCTGCTGCCTATGGCTAGTAGACTTACTCCAGGTGGTCCAACGACTGCAACAACTACAGGTGGTGCTTCAATGGGCGATCGATCCACCAATGGAACATGGAGCTTCTTTTCACCGAGATCGAAATTGCGACGTGCTGATCGTTCGGCTCTGCCGGCACTAGCGAATGTAAAAGCCTATAGTAGTGTCAAGGTTAGATCGATCGTATAGAAATAAAGTTGACAGGGTGGATCATGCCTTTGGATTGTTGCTCTTTTTCTTCTTCTTTTCTTCAATCGCCTTCTTACGCTCGGCCTTTTTACCAGCCTTGCCGGGATTGTGCGCCTTGTGTGGTTTCTCCCCTTCCATAGCGGTGCGTTGTAAGAAGAGGTGTGTGCAGGTTTTTTTTCTCTCTTTGGACAGCCGCTCTCCGGTCTTTCTGCTGAAATTGTAGTTGGCTCAACATTGAGAAAGTGACTGTGAGCCCAAATGAAACATCCGCTGCAGGAACAACGATCTTTATGATGATCCCTTTCTATATCGTTGCCATGTATCCATCACACTCTCATCCACCCATAATCATTATGCTTGGAAAGAGGTTTAGCCAACACACCCTATTAGTAGTACTTTTACCATTATACATAATAAAAGTGAGTGTTTCTATCTTGGTAACAATGACCACCTTCTCAAATCACAAGGGAATTTCTTTGTCATGTGCTTTTGAAAGGCACCCGTTCACTGCCAAATGTATAAAGACATGCCATCATTGTCTCTTGACCATGCCGTTTTATTGTAGTGTAAACAAGATGGAGTAATTAGCCAAGAACGTCATCCTTAAGTCGCCCATTTATGCAATTTGCTGTGTCTAACTGGGAAACGTGACCCATACCGTTGAATAATTTGCTGGCTCAGTTCGAGTAAGTTTATATGCGTACCCTGCAATAGGTGATCTACATGAACAATGACGTTTCAGTGATTGAATAGTGGCAATACGAGATGCGTGATTAGGAAAAGAACAGCATCACCACGTACACACAAAGTAGCACTCAATCACTCAATTGCATTACGTATGAATAGTGTCCCATCTCCTGATATTGACCAACTCAACAACGTAATACCAGCGCCATGCACGAAATTATGATTATCCTGATTACTCAAATAGATATACAATAATGCAAGAGAACAATACAGTGTGGATCAGGTTGGTCAGGAACGAAGCCTATCTCGCATATATATATTACGGGTGCGGATGGAGGTGTATCATCTCCGCTTGATTTGTCAAACTTGACAAAGATTTGCTTACTCCCTTCTTACAAAGCAAGGGGATAGGCGGAGGTATAAAGCAATGACCAGGCGGCGCGAGATTTACACAATCAGTGTTACCTTGACCTTTCTTCCACTTTCTTAACAAAAATGCCCAAAGTTTTCGTTCTCTATTACTCTACATACGGACATGTCCAAACCTTGTCTCGTCATATTAAAAAGGGCCTTGAATCTCAAGGCGTCGAAGTTGAGACTTATCAGGTAACCCACTTGATCAACAATGAAAAGATGATCATCGCTTTGATTATAAATCAAAAAAATGACAGACATAATAACTCATACATATTCATACATCATAGGTACCCGAGACATTGCCTGAAGATGTCCTTGAAAAGATGCACGCTCCTCCCAAATCCGATGATCCCGTAATTACTGTCGATAAGCTCAAGGAAGCCGATGGCTTCATGCTCGGTATCCCCACTCGCTTTGGTTCCATGCCTGGTATGTGAAATTTTTCTTTACACGTTTCCTCTCTCGCATGATTTAACTTTTTATCCATACACAGCCCAATGGAAGTCGTTCCTTGATGCCACTGGTCAATTGTGGGCTTCAGGTGCCTTGGCTGGCAAATTTGCTGGTATTTTCTTTTCTACTGCATCGCAGCATGGGTAAGTGGGACTACTTGAGAGAAGTATTGTGCAACAATGGGCTCATCAACAATACGCGTAAAAAGTGGTCAGGAAAGCACTGCATGGACCACCGTCACTTATCTTGCACATCACGGTATCAACTATGTTCCTTTTGGATTCGCCAATGCACATCTTTTCGATAATTCTGAAGTTGTGGGTGGTTCAGCTTATGGTGCAGGCACTGTTGGTATGTTTGTAGTACTCGGGGTTGGAGGAAGATGATATATTGATTAACTAACTTGGGATATTGAACTCCTGTGTGTCACGTTCTCTATAGCCAACGGTGATGGTTCCCGTCAACCCTCTGAGAAAGAACTCGCTATTGCAGAGACCCAAGGTGAAAACTTTGCCAAACTTTTGAACACCATGCACAAAGGTCAAGCACCTCAAGAAGTCAAGGAAGAAAAGAAGGAAAAGACCTCCCAACAACAAGACAAGCCCAAGGAAGCTCCCACCACAACCACACGCTCTGCACCCAAGCCTGCACCCAAGGATGATGAAGAGCCCAAAAAGAAGAACAAGTGCTTCTGCATGTAATATGTGAAGTCAGTCAAACGTTATATTGCATAGTTTTCGGCATTCTTTTTTCCCTTTATCCATTTACTCTACTATTCTACATTGCTTACACATATAGTATTGCTTTATTGCTGTATCATTAAATCATAGTCACCTTTTGCAACAGCGAGGTGTTCCCCATTAGAAATACATACACTAATTGTTACATGTATTATTCTTTATTCATGCATTCTATGTATAATGCGGATGATGTTTAGATGTCATTTGTGATACACCGCTATAGTACGCAAATATAGCTACATATTAGCTCTAATACGGATTGACTCATTTCCAAGGACAATCATGCAGGGACAGAGATGATAGGAAGCCTTCAAGTGTACTTAAACAGTCTTCAATGCAATCAAGAGACATTGGATGAACGGATCATTTCCGACAAGGAGGTAGCTCTCGGACCATTTTGTGTGAGTGTTTGGCCCCACTATTCCAATGCAATGTTTATAGCCGTCCACGTAGGTGCAGGCACGTATCTTCTTACTCCTCTTTCTTCGTTTCCAACCCATGTTGCTGATCGACTCGTTGTCATTGGGACTTGTCAGGGAATTTGTCACGAACCAAAGAACCACGTTATCGAGCAGTGTTGGCGAGGTAAGAATACAGCAGTGTTCGAAGAAGGAAAAGGAAGCAATGGCTCATGGGGTATACTTTAGAGCATGTGAAGCTGCCATGGAGCTGTTAAAGCAAGGTGCCAATGCGTCCGATGCTGTAGCACGTGCCATTACTGTACTGGAAGATGACCCAACGACGAATGCAGGTAGTGTGTATATATGGATAGACAAGTGGGTTGTGTTTGACCTATATGTATAGGATATGGATCGAATCTTACGCTACATGGGACTGTGGAGTGTGATGCAAGCTTGATGGATGGCAAAACGAATGCATTTGGTGCAGTGGGAGCAACGACTGGTATCAAGAATCCAATCCTCGCTGCCAAAAAGCTGGCTGATGATTCGACTCAATTACTACCATTGGGACGTGTGCCACCGATTATGTTGACTGGGCAAGGTGCATCCGATTGGGCTAAACACCATGGACTCTATACGGACGTCAACTTGATTGCAGAAGAAGCTTTTGATACATACATGAAGCATATGTCGATGCTATGCGAGGTGCATGATACTGTCGGTGCCATCGGTGTGGATTCAGAAGGTCATGTGGCTGCTGGTGTCAGTAGTGGCGGTATTTCACTCAAGGTTCCTGGACGAGTAGGCGAGGTGAGCTATCTTTTTCAATCATCATCATACTACAGTCATGAACTTACTGGATCAGGCTGCTGTGTATGGAAGTGGATGCTGGGCCCAAGATGCTACCGATGAATCGCCAGGTGTGGCATGCAGTACTTCAGGTAAGATACAGCATTGGAAGGTCAACGAGGTTGGAAAATTGATGATCATTTTAGGAACGGGCGAACAAATCATGCGCACGATGATCACAACCAAATGTTCTCAAAGGATTACTCAAGAAGACAATATTCAAAGTGCGGTGACAACTTGCTTGCAAAAGGACTTTTTGGGTATGTACGTCACTCATCGAGGGCTCTATGGATAATAGGCTGACGACTTTTTGGATATAGATTCACCGTTCTTGCGAATGTATGACGAGAAATCGGTTGGCATGATTACCTTATGCAGAGACAAGTCAAGTGGGAGTAAGTAGCATCAACAACAAAACGCTTAGAGTATATGTTAATATCAACTTGATGCAGGAATCGAATTTTGGTATGCGCATGTCACTGAAAGCATGGTCAGTAGCAAGCTCAATTCATGCACCAGCCAATATTCATTTCTTTTTCATTACAGGGGATTGGATGCATGTCATCAACCGCCAAGAAACCCAAGGCAAGTCTTATTTTTACCAATGCTGCCAAGACAAATCACCTTGCTCACACGCGCATTCCATTATAGACCTTTATCTCTCGAAAGTCAAGCAATGATGCGATGATATCGGCAGGATGGCTTGTCCGTTGATATGATTAGACGATGATACCATAGACACAGCATTTATTCACTATCACCAATAAACGACAGAAGCAGCAGATGACTTTTTCAGCAGCATACATCGATTTCGTATGATTGGAAAGGACAACCACTTTGATAGAAGCAACGGCTGCAGCAGCGGATGGTCGAAATGAAAAGAGGAGTCTGCCTGTCAACTCTTTGGTCTTCATCAGACAACCACGAGATCTCTGTACTGCAACACATACATACATACGTACACCTTCCCTAAACGACTGGGCTCTTTTCATGCTAAAAATAATGGATACGCACTTGAACCAGCTTTCATAATCAACATCTCATTCACCTTGTACAACGCAACATCAATCAAAAAGAAGTCGGGTGCCCTCTTTGTTGTTCCGTGCCCATGTTGAGGATAATGAAAGCCACATCTGCCCCTTAATTTCTACCCCTGAAAGCACATGATGTTGGGTCTACTGGATGCCAAGAACAGCAACCATGTGGCTTCACTATAGACTCGTGGTACTTGCGCGGTGTGGGAACCGTTTTACCATCATGCATGTCGATTGCAATATATGAACAGCGATTATTATCATCATCAACAAGCTGATCCATATCCACCACATCATAACACCATCCATTGATTTACGCTGCTGCCAGCAATATACAACAACCCGCTATTGTCAATGTCAGCAACCTGGTGTATGGGAACACGACCAAAAGTGACATAATACAGCAGATTTATGCATACAGTGTATATGTCATGTGTGCTGCATGTATCAATATTCGGCAACAATGCTCAACATAGCAAGAAAAAACATCTCATTTCCAATACAGCAAGGGGGATTGCAACAATACCTAAAGAAACTGGCTACAGCAACCTTGCACAGTACATGGATCAATCGTGCGGTTGAAGAAATCAAGATTCAAGGGAAGCCTATTTGGAGATGATGATGATGATGAAAGGGAAAAGGAGACAGTATCGTTAATTGGCCAAATTGGGCTAGTTTGCGCATCAAAAGAAAATCATGTTGCACAGGAACGGCAATGCTTCGGCTTTCTTCCTCACTCTTTTCCCTCTTTCCATCATCCAAAGAGCAACATGCGCTTTACAACACTTTTGGTCATCTTTGCCATCTCATCCACTCGGGCCGTAGCATCACCATTGCCTGACGCTTCTTCCATCACATCATCCCCGGTTGTTCGTTTACCTCTTTTACGCCGACAACATCCTCATGGTTCAAATCGTCGTAAACGTGATGGCTCCTTTTCTGCACAACTCTACAATGACCAAGGTTCAGAATATCTAATCCAAGTAGCCATTGGAACTCCCCCACAGAAATTTACAGTGACATTGGATACTGGCAGGTATGTAAGGGGATCATCGATAAACGACAAGGAATCTAACGACGCGTGTTGTTGGTCTATTATTTAGCGGGGATCTTTGGGTGCCATCTAGTGCATGTCCGACAAGCCAATGTCCTTATTCACGCTTTGACGAGTCAGCTTCCTCTACATTCAAAAACACACAAAACGCGTTCAACATAGTCTATGGCATTGGCAGCGTGAATGGAACCTATGCAACTGATACAGTGACGATCGGCGGTGTCAGTGTACAAAATCAGCAATTTGGCTTGGGAACCAGCACAAGTGATATTTTGACAAACCCAACTGTGGTTGGCAGCAGTGATAGCAGCAGCCCTTCCAATAACGACAACCAAGGCACTCCTATTGCCAACGGCATCCTTGGACTTGGGTATCCAACATTGACAGCATCAGCCAACAAATTGGGCACTACATACAACCCTTTTGTATTCAACTTGGTGGAACAAAACTTGATCCAACAGCATTTGTTTTCAGTGTACATGAACAGTGCTTCAGCGGATGGATGGGCTGGCGAGGTGATCTTTGGTGGTATCGACAGTAGCAAGTACACCGGCAATATTACATATATCCCTGTTGCACAGATCAGCACGTCTTCTATTCCGCTAAAGAAACGAGCTGGCAACGACAACAATTACTATTATTGGATGGTGCATGGACAAGGTATCCAAGTCTCTAGCAACGACAATCATTCATCGGCACAAATCAGCTTATCAGGTGACTCGGCTGCCTTTGTCATTGATACTGGTACCACCTTGACCTATTTCCCAAATGACATGGCAGACAATATAGCATCAGCGTTGGTGGGACGCGGCAATTATGCACTCGACTCTTCTTCCCAAACCTACATCGTGGAATGCAAAAAGGCAGCACAACAAGGCACTACGCTCGAGATCCAAATGTCCGATTCTAGCAGTGCTTCCAATAACCCACTTACCATCACCGTCCCCGTATCACAGCTGGTGATCCCACTCGATAGCAATTCAATTGATACAGCCATGAGTTGTATGTTGGGTATTGCCCCTCTTGGTACAAGCCATCAGTCGTCTTCTTCTTCTTCAAGCAATATGATTCTCATTGGTGATTCGGTTCTACGCACGGCGTATCTTGTATTTGATATTGGCAACAACCAAATTGGATTTGCCACTGCCAACAATGTAGGAGGCACAGTGAATGGTGTAGGAACAACGTCAGCGGCGGCCCCATCATCATCGTCATCATCCCCACTACTATCATTAACAACTGTACTCATCGCCACCACTCTCATTGGATACGCTGCTGCATGGTTATAAGGAGAGGAAATGGATACGGCTACCTATCATGTGTACTTTTAGACATCATGGAAATGGGACATGTAAAATAAACAACATGGCATTATGTTTCTATTTTTCGATACTATTATTGGTCATACTGCATCGGCTTATGATGCCACTTAAACCTTGCAATGTGTATACCCCTACTATGCTAGAGAACCTACTTTCGGTCATGTTTGCGGGCCTGCACATATTAATGAAAGATATGCCAACGCCACATTTTCATTAACTATCTCAAAAGCAGAGTGTATATAAAGCTGACTCAATAACGAGCAAAGTTTTATCATCTTCAATATGGGGGATCAAATTACAAGCATGAAAAGAAAACCTTATGCTGGAAGTACATAGGGCCGATTAGCGAAAATAGCTCGTATGAAATAGCCGGAAGATCCCACATACATCACACCCAGTTTATGCTTGACCACCGTCATCCATACTTGACACAATACAACAACCCGTTCTTTCTTTTACAATACTTTTCTTCTTCTCTAAATAATGCTTGGAGCAATCCACTGCGTGCTCCTTTTATTATTAGCTGTTTCGAAGTTATTAGATGCTGACACCATTCGACTACCGCTATACAAGCATCATGCATGGAAAAGCAAACGATTCTCTTCCTATCAAACAAAAAGGCTGGATATTAGATCGACATCAGCAAACACAAACAAAAGCAAAGCAAACCTTTACAATGATGCAGGATCCGAATACTTGGTCACTGTGGGCGTAGGTACCCCAGCCCAAAAGTTTCTTGTTGCCCTAGATACTGGCAGGTAAAAGCCATTATTGTGTGTGTGTGTGACGGATATAGATCAAGAAAAAGGAAATTCTTATCTTATGCAAAATGTCCTTCCCAGCGCAGATTTGTGGGTGCCATCAATAACATGTCCAAAGGAATCATGTCCGTATACACGATACAATGACAGCTTATCCAGTACATTTATGGAGACGCAGGAAGAGTTTGATATTGTCTATGGTACAGGGAGCGCCAATGGGACCTATGCGATAGATACGGTCGAGATTGGTGGTGCACGAGTGGATCGACAACAATTTGGGCTTGTAAAAGTCACCGAGAATGTCATTTTAATGCCTGCCGATGCAACGTTTGAAATTCTGGACGAGGATGAAGATGATCCTGTGGCGGCTAATGGGATACTCGGTATTGGATATCCAGAGCTTACTTCCTCTGAGCATGCGTATGACCCCTTCGTGTTTAGCCTTGCCAAAAGAGGCCTTATTCCACAGCCATTGTTTTCTATTTACATGGGCTCCATTTATGACGATGGGTGGGCTGGCGAAATTATATTTGGAGGCATTGATGAAAGCAAGTACAATGGACAATTATTGTATGCACCTGTCGCTCGATTAGGGGGCCTCGGTTCATCACATAGCTTTTATGCCTATTGGATGGTGTATGGTCAAGCTATTCGTGTGCTGAATAATAATGCCAACGACTCCCCGCCTTTATTGGATGTACGATTTTCAGATACACGCGGCGTGATTATCGACACAGGCACGACTCTCACGTACATGGCACCTGCATTAGCCGAACAAATTGTGCTTGCAGTAGCAGGATCCAACAACAATGTCATTTTGGATGCCACATCGGGTATCTTTATTATCAATTGTGATCTCAAGAAAACAGACCGGCGTGTGGAATTTGGGATAGGATCCCATCTTCGAGCACAATCAAGCCTGATGCGGATTAGCCTTGCAGCACGTGATTTAATCATTCCTCTTGATTCGGATTCACTGGATGACGCCGAGCTGTGCATGTTTGGTATAGCGCCATGGGTAGGTGACAGCACTGCATCTCTCAGCACATCGAGCATGATCCTTGTGGGTGATTCAATCTTACGATCGCTGTATCTCGTTTTTGATATGGATCGTAATCATATTGGTTTTGCTCCTGCTGTCAACTCATCCGTTGTTGTTTCTAAAGGTTCCATGGTATACAATAACAACACTGGCAGCGATCGATCCAAAAACGGTAATATAGATGATCCATATGCATCGTCTTCTTCTTTGGTGTCACCACTTCGTTCCACTACTCTTTCATGTTGTTTCCTAGTTATGCTACTTTTGTATCTTGTGTTATAGTCAATTCCCAACGCTTATCCTTTGGCGTGGTAATAAAACATACCATCATGGGTGATAATAATAGCTACTGCTCGCTTCGCTCGTAAACTTGAATGGCTTAACACCACCACATATGGTGTAATGATCTTAACGTACATACATATTATTTAAGCAAGCACATTACAAGCTCGTAGTGTTCATATTCACTGGAACCTCCAAGCTCCAGCCCTTTGCTTTACACATCCATATTTACAATGAGAGACTGCCTATGTACATGATAAGCTCCCCTGAAACAACGTTCACAGCAGCGAATATGTCAGTTCTTGAACAGTACACTCACTTTTGTCACGTTCGATCATAGTCTCCGTTACATCCGGACGCTCCCATTTTATTATTCACAATGAAGCATGTGGTTTTATTTGAATGGAGTTGACCAGCTTGTCGAAGCCCACGGCCTGACCAAGTTTCACAATAGAGGTGGACAATGGCGGGGGTGTGCACTATGCAGCCTACTTGCGTTCCGTCGGTCCATCGTCTCCCTATATTTGGACCGCCCGATTCATTGAAACATCATAATGAAGCATACGGTTTTTAAATGAATGGAGTTGATCAGCATGTGCGAGAGTACCTTCTGACCAAGTTTCAAGTGCGAGATAGGGAATCCCAAGAAACTACATACTAAATGACTTTTTCATGAATCCGGCGCTTTCCCAATTTCCATCCGTCATAGTAAACCCCACGTTATGCTCTCGCATTCGAAATTTTCAAATGAAGTGTGGGTTCTTTATTAAGACAAAGTTGATCAGCATGTCCAGGAGCATCTTACGTGAAAGTTTGAGTTTCGAGAGAGGCAATCTCAAGGTCATGGATTAATTACAGTGTGCATTGATATGTCTGACTGTGCCTGGCCTATTTAATTCCCACTTCTTCCGCACCCAACCCTCTTGTCTCTTCCTCCCATTCTCAACCGTTGCCCCATTCAAGCACAGTACAACTACCAGCTGCGAACGATTGTCCTGCTTCGACCCATCATGTCAATCCTACAACTGCCTTGATCGGATAGTCTCTCACTGAATGGCAAGTCCACGGGGTGTACGCTCTACTGCAGCACACGAGTCTTCTGAAACTGCACCTCCTCTTGTACACACACTCCTCTACTACGACCTCCTAGCGTAAACAGCATCCATTGCAGCAGTTGCCATTACCAAGGGCCAACAATCCACTGTGTCAAACAGCGTCCACAACCTTGTCGTTGTACTACAACACACGTTCTCGTGCACACCCGTCTGCCACCATCAATGCAACAGCAGTAGCCATTATCAAGGGCCCTTCTCACAGCGTTCACAACCTTGTCATTCTACCACAACACACGTACTCGTGCTCACTCCTCTTTCACGACCAAACGTATCAGCAGCAGTTGCTATAGCAAAGTCTTGACACCATTGTCTCAAGCAGCTTCTTTACTTGCAGCAACTTGCCTTACGACCTCTTTTACGTAGACACCAAATAGCCATTATAGAGAAGCAGCTTTATTATGTGTAGCAACTTGCATCAAATACATACGACTTTTTATGGATTGGATATGGATATGGATAATGGTTTGGTGTATGGGATGGAAGGGAGTGGATATATTCAACGTATGGAAGACGAGCCTTTGTTCTTATATATCCTTTGTCGACTTGACCTTGGCATCATCGTCGTGAATGATTGGTGTATCCCATAATCCTACTTTACATGCTTTTCCATGGCAACTACTATGATCATCCTTTGTGGAGCGTGTCAACCATGTACAGCCATCATCATTAACGGAATGCATATGATGACACGACATGCATTAAGAGCCATCTCACGTGTATCCATTCACCTTTGCACAATGCACCTCCAAAGCCTAGACACTTTACTGATCGATGCGTCTCCCCCATTGAACAGTTTATTGAAACTCTCAATGTATCTCTTGTGAAGATGTTGGATTATTATGTAAAGGGTTACTTAAGGCGGATACCACATTGCGTTGGCCAACCATCTCAAGTTTCTCTAAGACCTTCGTTCGTTGGGATCATCGTGCAAAAAGACAGCCACTTGTAAATGCTATCATACATAAAGGAAAAAGAGAGAGGAAAAGAAGGGGCTAATTGATTCATTGTGTCTTGAACAAAGGCTGCATTCGATAGTATAAAACACTTGACTCTTTATTTCGAGATTGGATGTTTTTATAGCTTCATAATACATGTTCCTCTCTTTGTGAATGGAATCTTGTAAAATAGGTACAGGCTGAAGATAGCAAGAGAATGATAGCAAGGCACGAATTAGTATCTCAAGTACGACACAATCATGAATAAAAGTAAGACGCCTCTCTTTCATCATTGACGACAATTAATGTTTTTAGGTGTGTAGTTTCAATGTGAGCATGTCAGCCAAGATACGATTTTGAAGCGCGTCTGTGGTTGCTGTGTCATTTCATCTTGCTTTCTTTCACAAAATACAACTATGCCTCTCACTAAACCACCACCGCCACCACCCAAACCAACTTTTGATGATCCCTCCACGCCTCCCGACTTTAATGACAAGTTCAAAAAGAAGGAAACGACAAAGTATATGAATGCCTGTGCATTGGAAGAAAAGCAAAGCATGAAATGCCTCGACAAGAACAATTACGACAAGTCGAAATGCGAATATTACTTTTTGCAATACCGAGAGTGTAAAAAGAAGTGGGTAAGTACAATGACAAAAGCAGATTCAAAGGACAAGGAGACTAACATGTGGAGTGATATCATAGCTCGAGGAACGTCGCAAGTTACGAAGAGCAGGTGCCCTGTAGTATAGAGAGAGTAGCAGAAGCATAGTCCAATTCAATAAACAACAGCATCAACAACAATAGTAACATTCGAAGGATTGTAAGGAGAGCAATGATTGATTTATTCGAAAGGGAACAAACAACGAGTTTAGTCAAAGAGACCTATAATGAAATATGTATCAGCATCATCATCATCCATGTGTATATATCCTATCGTCTTATTCTTACCGAAGCCCATGTCCTCATCAGACTCCTCCTTCTCCTCTTCCTTCTTCTCTTCTTCCTTGGCTTCCTCAGCAGCGGCAGCACCACCAGCAGCGGCAGCACCAGCACCACCAGCAGCAGGAGCACCAACGTTCCAGATAAGCTCCTTCAAATCTTGGCCTTCAAGAGCCTTGGCGTAAAGAGAGAACCAGATAGGCTCGATTTCGGTGAAGCCAGCAGCCTTGGTAAGGGTCTGGAGCTTGTCAGCCTTTATATAAAAAATGGTGTTGTAAGTGGAACGAGCGTGATAAAGTAGTAGTAGTAGTAATAGTTTTAATAGCGCATACCGAGATCTCGACGTTGTCATCCTTGAGGATGAGGGCGGCGTAGACAATGGCGTTTTCCGAAGACATGCTAATAAAAATGATAATTACATGAGATTCATCGATGGATGGATGGATGGATGGATGGATTACATACGTTGTGCTTGACGGTGTAAGAGGAGGATTCACCTACTGCCCGCACTGCCACAATAGTTGGTCCCACCGCACTCAATTCCTACCCCCCAAATTCCAACCCACTCCCCCTACTCACAAGCCACTCTCTCATTGGCTCGCATAAACGTACATCATGTAGACTGGATAACCTTCATTTTTGATGATATAGGTTATTGATAACCTGAGTCATCTATCAATGAGGCCTAGCTTAGACTTTCTTTTACTTGCATTGATGATATGATAAAATATGAATGGGTTGTTGTAGTAGTAGATACATTTATGATGATGGATAATAGGAACAAGAAGAAGCAGGGGATGGTTGATCATGGATTCAGCCAAGACGTTGTGTGCCAGTAAAAAGGCGATGATGATGCTATTCCCGCGCTAATAGAACAAGTGATGTATGTATGCCAAGCTTACTCGCAGCAAAAAAGTGGGTGCATTTGTCGGCAGGATGATCGTTTTATTTAGGATCCTCAAGGTGACACAAAGACATACTGACTGATACAATGCCAAGACATAGTTCATTTGCTTATTCTCCATATATTGATCCGGCCATAAAAAAAGAACAAGACCATCTTGGGGAGTAGATCGTCCCGTTTCTCATTTCTTTCTTTTCTATTCTCTTTTGTCGCTATGGATGATTCTACATTTACTTGCCACTGGGGAGACTGCACAAGCTCCTTTCCCGACGCTGAACTACTCTATGCACACCTGACAAACGACCATGTCGGCCGCAAATCGACCGGCAATCTCTGCTTGACTTGCCATTGGAACGAATGCGACGTTACTGTTGTCAAACGAGATCATATTACAAGTCATTTGCGCGTCCATGTCCCACTGAAGCCTCATCGTTGCACGGTAACTGTTCCTTGTATGGTAAATGGTGTGTGCTCCCTTTGTCTAACATATATTCCAGCTCTGTGACAAGTCTTTCAAACGACCCCAAGATCTTAAGAAGCATGGCAAAACACATATGCAGGAAAAGACATCAACTACAGCACCTGGACATACACCTCTTGCTCCTCAACAACATCACAACAGCTATTTGGGTCCCTTATATCAAACAATCCCACTCTCACCCCCACCCAGCGTCACTCATTCTCCCTCTCCCAGTGCCGCCTCCGATGGTATGATGGAAGATGGTTAAATGATAAACATGTGATATGTTCATCAATCTCTTGTTGTAGGTCTTGACCAACATTATCCTTACAATATGGCTGCAGCACCTTCTCCTTCAAGCCCGACATCAGCCTCTTTTCCATCACAGCAATATCATCACCATCATCATCCCATGTATGCAGATTACTACGAGAAGCCTCCAATCGTACCATCCCAAACAACCTATCAACAACAACCACAGCAACCTGTAAACCACTCCATGACTCCCATACAATATCCCACTTACAACCAAGGTAACGTGGTTGCCATGGATACATACATACACATGAGGCTGATCGATTCTTTTATAGGTCTTGCACATCATCTGGATACAATTCAAAACATGTTGGATATGGGTGCTGTCGAACCAAGGGACTTGGCATTGCCTGTAACCAATGATGAGCAATTATCCCACTTTGACAGTTGGCTTGCTGGCTTATCACACCAAGCAGAAACTGACGTACCAATGCCATTATCCTCATTTGAAGAAAATACTCCTTATCCACAATCCACCGCAACCGCAGACACCAATCCATACGCTCATATTGGCTATATTCATAATGGTGGTGGTGGTGCTCCTCTTCCTGCTGGCAACGACCATTATGTGTATTCATACCCGACACCTGATAGTAGCATTACAAGTAGACGTGATCACCTTGCAGCTATGCCGGACATGGCTGCCTACGACTATAGCTTGCAACCGGAAATGCGTACTGCTATGAACTTCATGAGTGGCAAACCAGAAAAGCCATCGTCAACTCACAAGGAAAAGTCATCTACTGCCTCATCAGCATCATCAACAACGTCAGAGAAGAGTGATAAGAAGACGGAGGGTGATGGTAGTGCCACCAAGCGTGAAGATGTGATCGATATGCTAGCCAGCGATATGTCTGAGATGACCCTTACATCGGAACAACAACTTTACCCATCCGCATCATCACCGCCACCAGCAAAGGAAACCAAGGATCATCATCATTATCATCATGATCGTCAAGAAGCTCACAAAAGGTTATTGGCGCTTATTCGTGAACAGACCCATTTAGTCTACAACAAAAAGGATTGTAAAGGAACAGCTACTCCACCCCTGGCATCATCTCCATCCACTAGTACAGTCCCTGAAAAACCTTGTACAATTCAGGTCCAATAGCTTTGTTTATCTCATCTTTCTTTTATTAAATCCTGCCAATGTGTGCTGTACTACTTTTTGCTGACTCCGTTTCTGAGTCCGTGTGAATGATCAATTTCCGAAAAAGAGAGAGACGTGGATGTGAGAAATTGACCACTAATCACATACACCTTTTTTCTTTATTATCCACCCGCTATCGCTATCCATTTACACCTCTTCCTCGTTATTTTTCTTCACACATGGGATTAGGTAACATTGATGAATGATTTTATTCAATCCATATACTGACAACCGGGAAAAAGGAACGATAGCTACGATTGGTGCTTTAGGTGCCATGTATTTGGATGCAAAATATGCTATTCGGTATGACGTGCATATGCTAAAGTCAGTGCGCTCTGTATTGAAAAGGTAAGTTGGAATGCATTTTCTCGATACAATGGTAACCTTATTGCTTGTAGGCACCAAGAAGCCGAATCCAAGGATCGTGAGCATATATACTACCATTTTCGAGACAAGGCCAAGGCCACTCCGGATAGAGTCTTTCTGGTTTTTGAAGGAAGAGAGTATACGTATCGACAGCTGGAAGTGGGTAAGTAGGAGATGCAAGAGGTATTCATTGTTTACCCTTAATATTGATCCTTCTTTTTTAGCATCGAATCGTTTGGTATGTTGTTGTGTTCATTATTGCAAACAATGAAACACCACGTGTTGCTCACAGGGTATATATGACGTTTAGTCGCATTGGCTCTTGGATCAAAATGTCCGAAAGGGGGATATCATATGCATGATGCATCAAAATCATCCAACGTTCCTAATCGCTTTTTGGGCTATCAGCAAGATTGGTGCCATCCCTTCCTTGATCAATTACAACCTTTCCGGTGATGCCTTGCTGCATTGTTTGACAGTAGCAAAATCAAAGATCTTTTTGTTCGATCCCATGTTTGAAGACCAGGTAGCAACGATCGCTCATGCAGCTCAAGACGAGGGTGGCGTGCAATTGGCTGCTTATGGAGAAGCGACCGAGTTCCAAGAGGCCACATGCCAGCTTGCTCCTGCACTTGTTCCTAGTAGGCTACGACATTATTCTGCTGAGGATCCAAGCGAGCATTTGCTTAAGGGAATTGGTATCAAGGATGTTTGTTTCTTGATCTATACAAGGTATATACCGGTAAAAGAGAAATGGAAGATGGATGACTGACGAAGATTCAACACCTCTTTTACATAGTGGCACAACAGGCATGCCTAAGGTTAGCATCTCATCACATTCATAACGCATATGAGAAGACTTTAACATTGATGTCATCACATATAGGCAGCCATTGTACAGCACGCTCGTTTAAATGGTAAGTAATGGGGTTCATTGTATAAGCGTTATACAGCAAGTGTGCTGACTTTGTTGTATACATTCAGGCATTATTTGGGGTGCAGCAGCGCTCTCAAGATTATCCGAAAATGACGTGACTTATTGCTGCCTTCCATTATACCATGCCACTGGATGTAAGTAGTAAATAATGTCTATGATGTATTACTCGTTTCATTAAGCCATCATCGGATAGTGTATATGGCCATGGGGAAATGCCTCCATGTTGGTGGTACGTTTGTGTTGGCACGCAAATTTAGTGCCACACGCTTCTGGGACGACGTTTACAACAATAATGTCACCGTGTGCTATGTGAGTATCATGGGTTGTGTATATACATGGATATACTGTGGACTAACTTTAAGAGCAGTATGTTGGTGAACTTTGTCGATACTTGATGAACCAACCCCATCATCCACTTGAAGATAAGCACAAAGTGCGTTTATTCTTTGGGAATGGCATGGCACCCGATATTTGGAACGCATTCCGTGAAAGGTAAAAAGAACAAGGTTATCGTAGAAAGCATATGGTAACGTGTGTTGCTAGATTCCACATTGAGGAAGTGGATGAATTCTATGGTGCCAGCGAAGGGCCCGGTGGTCTTTTCAATATCAACAAGAATGAAAGAACAGCAGGTGCTGTTGGATACTTTGGCCCATTAATACAACTTTTGAGACGGGATCTGAAGCTCGTAAAGGTTGATCCTGTAACCGAAGATCCTATCCGTGACGCTCAAGGTTTTTGTATCCCGGTAAGTAAAAAGTTGTTATATGACACCATGCCAGTTTGGCTGAATACTAACCTCTCATATTAGTGCGATTACATGGAACCTGGCGAGTTGCTTGTTGGGTTGGACGGTCAGAGTGGACGTTCTGGATTTGACGGCTATTACAAGAACAAAAAGGCCACTGATAAAAAGCTGATCCAAAATGCATTCAAAAAGGGCGACATGTAAGTGTAACCACTGGTAACTTTGGCACCGATCTCACATGTTAATGCTATTTGAAGCTACTTTCGCACCGGTGATTTGTTAAAGAGAAATAGGGAAGGCATGTATTTCTTCGTGGATCGCTTAGGAGACACCTTCCGCTGGAAAGTGAGTTATCATTACAGTATTACTAGGCGTTGATCAAGTACTAAAAGCGACGTAGTCTGAAAATGTAGCAACGACTGAGGTAACCCAAGCCATATGCAAGCATCCTGCAATTGCAGAGGCCAACGTATTTGGTGTTACTGTCCCACATATGTCAGGAAGAGCGGGTAAGTGGGATGCATGATATGTATATATCAGCCTCAACTCATGTGATGTGTATGTAGGCATGGCTGCATTAATTTTACGTCAAGGCATGCAACTCGACTTTGACGACTTTTATAATCATCTGTCATCTCAGCTACCCAAATACGCCATGCCTGTATTCCTTCGATTTGTGCCATCCATGAATATGACAGGCAATTTCAAGCAGCAAAAAGTGGCTTTTCGTAATGAAGGCATTGACAAGATCCCTGAAGATCAAGCTGTTTACTGGTTACAAGATGGTAGATATATTCCATTTACAAAACAAGATCTAGCTCGAGTGCAAGAGGGGGATGTAAAGCTATAGCAATATGAATCCCGGATAAAATATTACGTTCTCTGTACCATTAAATATCACATGGCCAGTTCCAAACCCCACTCACAACCATGACATCGATCCAACCCACTTGTATATGAATGAGAGACATGCCGATAATTTATTCTTCTGGGTTATATCCCACTTCGCGTGCAAGGGAGGTATCCAACAATTTTTCAGTGAGCTCTACATTGGGTCCGAGGATGCCCTGATCCGATTCCTTGAGTCGAGCCTGGTTGAAAGAGCTTCGTCTTCGCCTAGTAATGACCCATACAAGCTTGGCGACAAAGGGACGCAGCTTTCGTACGATATCTTCACCATCATCCAATTCCCATCCGCCTTCAATGTGTACATGGGGTTCGATATGGCGAATCATGTGAATTTTGCCTTCTTCTGTTGAGCATTGGAGAATTTTGCGATTGTCGAGCACGTCCAACAATCCAGCCTTGGTGAGTAATTCAAAGATTTGATCTCGTTCCTCATCCGAGTTGATGTGTATGATTGTGTAAATATCGTACAGCTGTGCTAGTCGTGTAATCATTGCCACTGCCTTTTCTTGGAATGCATGGTTGGGCGTGTCAACATCCGATGATGGATTCCATAATACAGTCTATAGAAAATAACCCCATGATCAATATTTGTTCTCTATCCCATCAATGAAAAAGACTTACATTCTTTAACGACAAGGTCATTTTCTTTTTAGATCCTCTCAAAAGTCTTGCGCTCCAAGTGGTCGGTGCCTATATATATATCACATTAGTAATCTCGGTCCGTTGTCATGACTACCCGCTGTTTGCTTTTTACCTGCCGTTCACCACTGCCGACTGCTCGACGTGGGGGTCGACTCGATGGCGGAAATCGTTTGTACAAGAAAATGGCGGCACCAATGAGAGCTGCTGCTAATGACGAGTAGCCGAGGAGACGAAGCACCCATTGTGGCAACCATCGCTTTTGTGTAGTAGTAGTAGGTGACATGATCTAGTCGTGGTGCTGGTAGTGGTATCGATTAAGTTATAGTACAACGGAAAGAAAAAGGCGGTGATGACTTTTTGTGTTGAAGAATAAAGTAATATGCGAAAAAAGGGTGTGGTATAAACGAGAGAAAGGAAGAAAGAAAGAGCTACACTAGATTGCTTTAGAATATAAGAATAAAAATACTCTCTCCTATATCTGTCTTTCACATGCTTGCACCCCGCACACTGGAAAGGTCACACAAATCCCACCAGTGGTGGCAATCTAAACGTCATTGGTCCCTTTGAGCAAGGTTTATCGGAACCCCACATGTACAGTACTATGGTTCGTGTAGTAGCAAGATGTTGTATATGCTATTGAATCCTCATGTTGCCATGCTGTTTTGCATTCAATGTTGCATTCACAATAGCAATCGACTGCATACCAAGTAGTTTATAATAACAGATCCCGCCATCTGCATGATCAATGCCAACACCGACCGGAGACACGTGCAAGCCATCTACCCGGATATTGCTTTTGCCATCGACATGACGTCGAGTACTCGAAGTTTATTGTCTTTGATTGGTTTATCAAAGCAAATGACACCATCTGAAGCATCATTTACTGCTGTCTCAAAGCCAGATAGCATGTATTCATGAGCATATTGTCGCGTAATAAAAGTATTCCTAGAACAAAGATATGTTGTCATTGTCAACATGGTGGTTTTACCCGGGTCATCATGCAGGGTTACGGTGCAGGATTTCAAAATCCCGTTGGATTATCAGGGATCTTTGATTTGATTCGGTATTATGACCGTGTGTGCGTACAAAGATTGCCACAACAAAGAATAGTGAGATGGTGCAATCAGAACCCATAAGTATAATGCCGTGCTGCATACATGTTCCAAAGCGAGGAATCTTATTATGACAAGCAAAACGTGCACGTGATGATGCTACTGTACATGCATAAAGAAGGCATGGAACCCGTACACTACATGACACCATGTATCCCAAGCTAATTGATATCTGGTGCTACTATCAGCAATCTCCCTTTGCATCACCACAGTTTCTCTTTCCTCAGAGGCTTTTCATGCAATGTTGTATGGTACAAAGTCAATGACTTTTATTGATGGATCAAGCGATAATATATGATGAATGAACATGCTACTCAACAAAGGACTCCTAGTCGCTAGCCAACCCATCTTGCTAGACAATGAAAGCAAGGTGTAATCATCATTTACTATTAAAGGGGATTGGCTTATGTCAACAACTGGTTTGGATGATAATCCTCCTCCAATGCGCTGGAATTTCACCTCAGTTTCCCGTTTTACCTTGTCTCCTCCTTTCTCTATTTTACGCTTTCGGTTATGCTTGCGTTGGTGGCAGTCGTTTTACTCATTGCGACAGCCTGTCCATTGCTCTCTGCATTCTATGTGCCAGGAGTAACCCCCAAGGCGTACCATTCCAACGACCGTGTTCCTTTGCTGGTCAACAAGATAGTCTCTGAAAATACCCAACTCCCCTTTGCTTATGGCGATTTACCTTTTGTCTGCACTCCCAAAGATGGTGTCAAGCGTACATGGTTGAATCTTGGCGAGGTGTTGAGAGGCGATAGACTGATGAGCAGCGATTACGAGGTATTGTAAAGGAGAAGGGGTTCTATTGCATACCACTTGTAGTACTCACAACGCGCGTTCAAGCTTATCGTGGGCCGCAACACACAATGTGAGCAGCTATGCACGGTGACCGTTTCAGAACATGATGCCGATGAAGCCAAACGTCTTGTGCAAGAGGAATATCGAGTAGAATGGTACGTTAATGGGGGAGGACCTTTTCATGGTAGGCTGATGTTTTTTTTCTTTGCAGGATTGTCGATAATTTACCTGGTGCGACAGTGCTAAAGTACAATGCATCGTCAGAAACATCCACAGCTTTACTCCCTTACTTTCCACTTGGACAAGTCAAGGTACACGTATAAAGGATTGTAGTGTGGAAAACAGGCTTTCTCATTATATACAATGGTAGGGGGATCAAGTTTTTCTCAACAACCACGTGACATTGCAATTATTGTATCAATCTGCTCAAGGCGATCAAAGATATATTGTGGGATTTGAAGTCTATCCAGCCTCGTAAGTAGTAGTTTGAGATTCATGCTGCGGTGGGTGACTGATTGTTCCGATAGTTATGCCGACCCATCCTCGTGCGACAAGGCTGCAGCAGCACCTATGAAACAAATTGGAACCGGCAAAACGTCCATCACTTACACCTATTCAGTCATTTGGAAAGAGGTTGGTACAAATTTCGGAAATGCTATATACAAGAGATATCTAAGAGAGGGTTGTTTGCTCAGGCGACCGATATTACATGGGCCACACGATGGGATCGCTACCTTCAAATCTTCGAGTCACACATCCATTGGTATTCAATAAGCAATTCGCTCGTCATCACCATGTTCTTGACCGGCATTGTCGCCATGATTATGCTACGTACACTGAGACGCGATATTTCATCCTACAATTCTTCCACCGATGAGGATGTCGAGGTAAAGGAACATTGCTGATGGGATATCAACCATAAGCTCAATTATTATGTTAGGCTTTGGATGAGGATTCAATTGGATGGAAGTTGTGCCATGGTGATGTCTTTCGACCTCCAAAGTTCACATTGCTGCTCGCTCCATTACTGGGTTCAGGCGTCCAATGTCTCGTTATGGTGGCAGGGACGATCGGTGAGTAGTCGATATACAGATCCCATCATTGTTGCTTACATGTGCTATTAGTTCTTTCCACGTTTGGGCTGCTCAATCCATCGTTTAGGGGAGGTCTCGTTTCTTATGGTATTGCATTCTATGTTTTGGCAGGGTAAGATGGCATGTGAATTGGGAACACAACGCATCCATGGTGACTAACCTGCATATTAGGTCGGTTGCTGGCTTTGCTAGTGCTCGTATGTATAAGGTGCTCAAAGGACAACAGTGGTTTAGGAATGCATTGATGGTACGTAAAACGTATATATGATATGTAAAAGAGACACTCATGTATAGGCGAATAGACGGCAACGTTGATCCCATCGATTCTCTTTGTGGTGCTCTTTATTCTTAATCTCTTTGTATGGGGCCAGCAATCATCCTCTGCCATCCCATTCGGTACATTTTTCGCTCTCATTGCCATGTGGTTTGGTGTATCTACACCTTTGGTGTTTGCTGGTGCCGTTTTTGGAGCCCGTCGACCGATTATTGACCACCCTGTACGAACACACCAGATCCCACGTCAAATTCCTGATCAGCCTTGGTATTTGGAATTGCATATCAGCATGCTTGTCGGCGGATTGATGCCTTTTGCCGTCATCTTTATCGAGCTCTTTTTCATTTTCAAGTCCATTTGGAGCGATCAGTACTATTACATGTTTGGCTTTTTGACGCTCGTGTTCCTAATTCTGGTGTTGACAACCGTGGAAATTGCCATTGTCATTACGTATTTCAGTTTATGCAGCGAGGTAATTTTGATGGTGGATGGTGGATCATGGCATTGGCAGCATGCTCACATACATGTTATACGTAGGACTATCGATGGTGGTGGAAATCATTTGCAGTTTCTGCAGCTTCGGGTGTTTATGTATTCTTGTAAGTGCTGGTTTGACTTTTCAGTTCATGGTTGAATAACAGCTCTGGTTGTGTAGGTATTCAATATTTTACTACTTTACCCGTCTCAAGGTGACAGGATTTGTGCCTGCTATTGTATACTTTGGACACAGCCTCATGATATGCATGGTGTATGGGCTTTGCATGGGCACAATTGGGTTCTTTGCCACATTTTTCTTTATCCGAAAGATTTATGCTGCCATCAAGGTAAATGATACAACAACATCATCTTGTTTGCTTTTATTGTCTTACTCACATAATGTTGGATCGACAATGTAGGTGGATTAGTCAACAAACAAAGCAAGTTTCAGAGTTCTTTTATATTTTGTAACTAAACATATACCATTCTATGTAATTCATGTGGGAGAGGGTATGGGGATTATAGCAGTGGTTGTTGTATGATGGATGGAAAAGTAATCTACACTGGCTTCTTGTACTACTGGTGGTGAGCAAGAGAGATGGGAAGGATGCTTAAGGAGGACATTGGCTTTGTGTATAGTGTTGCACAAGAGGACTCGTTGACGAATATCATAATGGGATTGATTCAGTTTCTTGCATGCCAGAGTATGAGCCTTGTATGCGATTTGACGAGGAGTCACTTGAGTAGTTGGGTCCCACATGCTGTAATATGTGTTCCTAATTGCATGCCACCGACACTTTCTTATATACTGCTTTGCCACCTTTTGACACCAAACATTCATAATACCAAACAAACAGTAATCATGGTAGATCATCCTTGTTTACCATAATGACCGCGGGGAGAAAAAGAAAAAGTGGGTGAGGGGGAATATGATGATGGGGTGAATGCTTCTATTCGAATGGCTGTTGTTGCTGTGGTTGTGGTTGTTGTTGTTGTTGCAAGTATCTAACTTCATTGAAATAAGGATGATTGAGAGCTTCCTTTGCTGATATCCGAAGTTGTGGTTGATATTGAAGCATGCGTGAGAGAAGATCAAGACCACAAGCATCGACATTAGGCAAGATGGTATTGATGCGCTGAGGAGGATAGATGATTTGATGATTGTTTTTGCTGTTGTTGTATTCTGGTAGTTGTGATACGCCAGGCCAAGTTTGTTCTGTTGGTGTTCCCATCATTCGAAATATCTTTTGCAATTGATCTTCGTTTGTGGTGCCTGGAAACAGTGGTCGTCCGGTATACATTTCCGCCATGATACATCCAGCCGACCAGATATCAATAGATGTCGAATACATGCGTGAACCCAAGAGGACATCAGGTGCTCGATACCATAACGTGACCACCTCATTCGAGAACGTATTTACAGGGATGCCAAATGCACGTGCTAGACCAAAATCTCCAAGCTTGAGTTCAAGACGTTTGTTGATAAGCAAGTTTTGGGGCTTGAGATCGCGATGCAGGACTCGATTCTCGTGGCAATAGGCGATACCCTTGAGCAAATGATACATGAATGTCTTGATAATCGTCGTTTCCAATGCTGAGCCTCCTGCATGATGATGACTGCCACCCGTGCGTGCTGCCATATCCATATACTTTTTCAAATCCTGCTCCATATACTCAAACACCAAAATGAGCTTGCTCTCGGTATGAATGACATCAAGGAGGCGAACAATGTTGGGATGCTTCAGTTCCTTCATGAGGGAAATCTCGCGAATGGCAGTGGATGGGGCACCTTCTTCAGCATCCAGGTGGATCTCCTTGAGAGCAACCAACTCCCCACTCAACCGGCTCTTGCCCTTGAACACTGTTGCATAGGTGCCTTCGCCTAGCTTTTCCAGTCGCGTATATCGTTGATCAGGTGTTGCACTCGCATTCGACATGGCTTGTTTGTGAGGGAGTCGAAGAAAGAAAAAAGTTGCGTGTTTGTGTGTGCTGGAAGAAGGCGGGTCAGGAGAAGGAGAAAGAGAGAGAGAGAGAATGATGATGGTGCTACGTATGTACGTCAAAGCAGCCGCCACATCATATCGGAACTTTAACATCATGTCGCATCTATTACTCATTGTCCTTTTGTATTCATCTCAGTCATTCTATCATCCCAACCCCTCGCATAAATGACGTCGTTTGATAGGCGTTATTGCTCGCACATCCTATCCTTACACATCACCGTATAATCAATCGTGTATAATCCAACACAACAATCATTGCAAGCACATTGCATAACACATGAAACTATTGCTAAGAGCACAAATTGAATCAACTACTACCACCCCATAGCATACCTGTTACTAAGTAAAATACCGTCTTTAAATGATCCATTCAATGTTGTCGCATCATTGGGGGATGTATGTATATATATAGCTTCAAGTGATGAAGAGGGGTCGTATCATGCATAATGGTTGTTGGTGTTACAAGTAGGTTGGACGCACGGCGGTGACAAAAGATGGACGCATAGTAGTGGTTGTATGATGGGGTGATGAGTGAAACGTAGTTGCGTGAGGTGGCAATTTCCTTTGTTCCTTTGTGATCGCAAGCATCAATTTCAATTCCTTGATCCTCAATTTTGCCATTCTCTTTTCGTGTTTCATCATGTGCAATTGTAGTTGTATCTCTTTTTCCCTATCACCCATACTAATAATGTATCAGCTGTGGTATATAGTTGTAGGATACACTGCTCACCTTAATTCAGGTTCACGGTTTGATGGCTCGGGGGTAGGTGGTGTAGTTGGACTCGGGTAATCTTGTGAATGATGATGTGATTGTTTAGTTGCTGAATGATGATCTGAATCTTCAGCTTGTGGATGATGTGAATCTTCAACTTGTGAATGATAATCTGAATGTTCAGCTTGTGAATGATGATCTGAATGTTCAGCTTGTGAATGGTGATCCGAGTCTTCAGCTTGTGAATGATAATCTAAATGTTCATCTTGTAATTGATGATCTGAGTGTTCAGTTGCAGAAGAAAGTACGCTGCCAATTTCTAATGAAGACAAGGATGAAGCATCATCATCATCATCATCATCATCATCATCATCATCATCATCATCATTGTCATTTTGTAAATGGCCATTTGGAACCACCATAGGCCGATTGCGTTGTTGTTGATCGGATGATGGTATTCTTGGTATTAATGGTGTCAGGTGTGGATCAAACGCCCTTTGGCATTCATGATAATAGGGAAACCGGACTATACACACATGCGCTTAATATAGTTTTCCTTTTCAGGATTGCCATGTCAATACGTTACCTGTACTACGGCGAACAAGTTGCTGGGCCTTTACTTGGTAATATTTTTGCCTGAGAACAAAGAGTTTAGCATACACCGTTTGGGTACGATCTTCAGTATTGAAGTATCGTAACGCCATATTCTTTGCAAACTTCATAGGGGAAGAGGTAAACAGCTTGTAGTGTTCAGGTTCGCTTAGGGTATCCAGCAGTGATAGTATCACTTGATGATCCCATCGATGCCTTTCTCTCCGCTGTCGACTCTTTAAAAGTGGTGGTGGAGGGGGACGCGTCGCTCTTGTTTTATTTCGTGTTAACATAGTTGGTGAGAAAGAGGAAGAAAAAAGTTGCAGCCCACTTTCGGAGGCTGATACTGCCAATTCACAACCATTGTGTTTGTTACACAGGGTTTTGGATGAACCGGCTGCTGGCAAGCATCCTTCTTGACTATTGCTCAGATGATGAATCATGATGGTAATTGGACAAGGATAACTAATGCGTGTCTTTGTATCATCGCATCCATGTTCGCAATACTGATCTTTATTATAAAAGCCATTGTTATAAATTAAGAGAGAGATAGGGTGTCATGGAAATCTACATTATGCCAGATGCGACAGGCGTGCATTGGGTCCGCTGCGGCGTCTTCTCTTCCACTTACTTTTGCTAAACACCATGTTCAAGAAAACGACTCGTGCAAAGAATATCCGACGCAAAATCGACACAAGCGATGACGAAAAGGAACCAGAAACTGGTAATGACTGGATCTATCACCATGGAAACCCATCTTGTTAATGCTCTTCAGTTACAGTTGTCAGCCAAACCAAGATTGAAAAGAAAAAGAAACAAAAACCACGATCGCTCGGTTTAAGCTTTGATCAAGAGGTACTGAAAGGATCCACGCGCGTAATGGAGTTATTCAATGGGTTATTTCTTTTAGGAGGAAGGCGATGGGGAGACGTTTAAAGTGAAAAAGAGCAGTGCCAGTCGAAGGATCGCATCAGGACAACGTAAACTTGCTGTACCACCCATACAATCAACTACAACAACCACAACAGTAACAACTGATGCAACGACTATGGATGAACAACAACCACCACCATCATCATCATCTTATACGAGTGAAGTTCTTGAATCATTAAGGAAAAGCACACCAAGTCGACCAGCACATATTGGAGCAATGGATGATGTCGTCGAAAAGTTCCCCAATCTTATGACAGCACAAGTTGGATCGACCAGTATACCCAGTGCAAACGCTATTCATGCTGCCAAAATGAAACGTGAACAGATGCGGAAAGGGATTGTTGTACATGAAGAGGAGGATTTCGTTGCATTGGATGATGTAAGTGAAAAGATAGCTCCTTCTTGTCTCATTTGAAAACTTACATTCTATATTCAGAGCACTGAACAGAAACGCCTTGTTCGGGAGGAAGATGAAATTGGAGATGATGGCGAAGCAGGTAAGGTAGACATTCTCTGTGTATATGTGATACTTATTGTGATTGGGATTTAGAATATGAACAATACGTTGGTGAACGCTTGACACTCAACAAAAAGGCAGCACGCAAATTGGAAGCAGAACGCAAGGCGAATGCTCGGGAAATGATTGCAGAAGCCCAAGAGGATGAGGAGGATGATGATCAAATGGAAGATATTGAACGATGGGAGAGCAATCTTATCCGACATGGAGCTGTTCGACCACAACGCAAAGAAGAACAACAACGTGATCCTTATGCTCCTCCACCAGGTTATCGTCCAGCCATAGGTAAGGACGTTTTTGTTAATGACGACACGTTAGATTCTAATCCTTTGACCTAGTGCCAACACCTACACAAATCCCTGCTTTGGACGAAGCTATGCAGCATTTGGATATCGTATCGAACGACCTCAACCAGATTCTACAAGAATATGATACACAATTGACTCAGATGGAGCAAAACAAGCAGAATCTACAAAGCGCAGAGTTGGATCTTGGCACTGATATATTGAGGAGCAGCGAACGATACGAATATTTCCAATCCTTGTCATCCTACGTCAACGACCTGGGAGAATTTTTGGATGCAAAGGTATGTGACGAGTGTCTTCCATATAGAAACAACGTCTCTAATAGCAGTGTTATTTTAGTTCCCTGAGTTGGAAGCGTTGGAAAAGGAGGCCCATGATCTGATTGCTGCAAAACACGCTATTATCAGCAAACGACGATGGGATGATGATATGGATGATTTACACGAATTCGCTCATGTGCCTGAAAAGATGGATGAGGAACAACAAGAGGATGGACGTGTCCAATATCAACGAGAAGGAAGTCAACGACGTAAAGAAGAGAGACAACGACGCATAGATGAACGACAAGATCTTATGGATGTGGATCCAGCAGATGTGGTACAAGAGCAAGGGCTATGGTCAGACGATGATTTGGAAGAAGAGTGGTCAGTGCAACACGAAGAGAAACTAGGTAAGGATGCAATGTTAGTGGTGTAATTGTCTTGGGTTTAACTGGGAACATTTGTAGACAACATCCAAGACAACAAAGTACCTGCCATGTTGGAGGATGTCGGTGAAGAGTTTGAGTCGATGGAAGCTGTCAAGAGCAAGTTTGAAGCATGGAAGACACGCTTTTATGATGATTATACCAAGGCGTTCGGCAGTCTCAGTCTCCCCGGTGCATTCGAATTCTTTGTACGCTGCGAACTTGTATCATGGGATCCATTCTCTCAGTCAACTGAATTTGAATCAATGCGCTGGCATACCATCTTATCACAATACGGCATCACAGAGCACGGTGACGATGCAGACGCCGAGCTGCTGAGCAAGATTGTTGAAAAGGTGTTGATCAAAAAGGTCAAGAGCATGTTGGATACACTGAATATAGCGTCAACCAAAGAGATGCGGTACGCAGCCCAGGTGGTGGAGCAAATTTCATACTATGTGGAAAAACACGATCGAGCCTATCAAGTATGTATACAAATGTACTACTATGCAAGTTGTTTTTTAACACTTTTTGTACTAGGATTTGATATCTGCAGTGGAAAATACGATCGATGATCAGCTCAAGGCATATGCGGATTTGATGGATACCATAACCCTTCAACACAATAACAAAGCCAAAGAGCGCTTCTTTTGGAGACAATGCAAGGTATGACGAGAAAAAAAATATGTGCATGCGTACTGTGATTTAACATGGACCCTCATCATTAGTATCTGAAAACGCTTCATGTTTGGCGACGACATCTTCCCAAAGAAACGATCAAATCTCTCGCTAGTGTGGTTATGAATCGTATATTAGCGCCTATCCTACAGCCAGCCGTAGATCCCAGTGATGCACCATTACAACGAGAGGCTTTACACTTGGTGGAGCGTTTAGAATAAATTGACGGCATATCACCATTTAGCTACACGTGCTGCTGCATAGAATAAATGAGGGATGAGGGATAATGTATAATACCAAAGAACTACTATCCATGTTGTTATGAGCCTAAGCTCCTGCACCAGTCAAACCATAAAGGCATATTGCTGTAGCTATGATACTTGCATTTCAAATCTCGTCGCAATGCAACCAGTCGACACTATAGTCTAGATGTGGTACAAAAAGGGATTTGGCACGCATAACGTCAAGGAACAAGTAGGTGTTTGTGTGAATGCATCTACGTATTTGGAAGCAGGGGGAGCTCTTAGCAACCATGAAAGCGGATCCATTGCATCTTTTTTTTCAAACCAAGAATATAATGTACCTTCTTCGTGCACGGCCTATATTGAGATCGTAACCAAGAATAGTCGTAAACACAACCTGCCACCACCATCATTATTATCCTCCAACAACCCACAAAATATGCTCTCAAGATGATATGAAAAGTAAGGTCTATGATCAAGTATTATTAAAAAGAATGATCCTAATTAAGACTTTTGTAATGCATGGATGATAATGCCGATGATATAGGTCAGTGCACAAAAGATGTATAAACCCAGGTCATTTGGCATACACTTGGATCCCGACGTTGAATGTTATTGGTGGGAATGAGAAGAGAGTGGGCGCTTTTGTGTGAGAGTCCTACTATACCGCTCCCTTTTCTTTCTCTTATATTCATTGTTCTCTTTCTTTCTCTCTCTCTGTGTCTTTTTAAGCACCCTTGGGTTGTGCTCTTTTATACACATCCTTCCTTTTCATCGTCTACACTTTCGCCCTATCACCTCCATCCTCCACGTCTTTCTTTTATCAACCGGTTGAAAGCGCCCCTCGACATAAAAAAAAAAGTTATATCCCATGGTACAGACTCGCTATCAAGCACAATTCAACAAGAACGGCAAAACACGCAGCACTTTGAAAAGCGTACGACGGTCTCCAAGAAGAGCAAAACGCATTGACAAGGAAAATGAAAACGTCGAGCCGACTTCAGACGATCTACCACTCTTGAACATTTGTCGATCCCGAGAGACATCTGCCGAGTTATCTTATAAAATCGAAAACTTGGTGGAACAACTAGACGAGTAAGTGTAGCATATTGTTGCTATGATACTGCTTTATTAACGGGGTGATTGTTGCTAGTGGTGAATGCTCAACTTTGGATGCGCTCATGGCTCGATGGCCTTCGATGCACGCACGACTCAAAGGAATGAAACCTCATCTGCCGAAGAAAACAGACTCACGACCGACACTAGGTAGATAGAAAACAAGTGCATTGGCAGTAACAGGATGCTAACAAGATATATGATTATAGTGCTTGATTTGGATGAGACGTTATTGCATACCTACCGAGGACAACGAGAAGCGCCATTAGATCCCGATTATGTGGTGTATGCTGAAGACAAACGAAGCGTATTGACAGCTGGTATATTACGACCCGGCGTTACCGAGTTTTTAATATGGGCGTCTGGCACGTTTGAAGTGGTCGTATGGACAGCAGGTGATGACGACTATGCGAGTATGGTACGATCTGTGCTTGATCCAGAAAACAAACTCATCACGTAAGCAGGACCTTTCAATGATCGACTTTTTTTTTATCATTGGGTATTAACTCTTTTTGATCATCATAGCCATATCTTGACGAGGAGGACATGTATTCGTATGCGATCAAGGGCAACCAATGAAGTCATGTATATCAAGGATCTATGTGCTCTTGGACGCGATCTAAGTAGGACATTCTTGGTTGATAACTCTCCTCATGGTAAGTAAAATAATGATGGTCGTAGTCAATCATTTACTCACTCACTCACCGTTTTGATAGTTGCAACGTTGAATCTGAGCAATCTCATACCCATAGAAGCATATCAAGGTGATAGCTCTGACAAAGAATTGGAACAATTACGACGATTTCTCGAATCCAAATTGGTGCGTTTGACAGATCGACAGAATGATTTACGAATTATGTTACATCGACAATTCGACTTGAAACGCAAGCTACGTGAACGAATTGATTTATGGAAAAACACACAAGCTGAAAGAAAAAGGATGGGTACTTGAAATTGTATACGGCACACACACCTTTTTTATTTGATTCTATGTATGGCGTTCACTCGTTTTCTGCATCATCATCTTCATCCATCCCATCTCCTTATCCAATGATGCCTACCCTCTGTTATTACCAACTTTGATATACTCGATGTACATACGAAATCCCCATTTGCTCAATTGTAATTAAAAAAGTAAAGCTTTATGGCAAAGATCATCTTTAAAAGTACATCATGGACCCGGGTTTTGGCATATAGGGGGGTTGGGATAGAGAGAGAGAATAGCTCCTAACTCTCAAAAGTAGAAGCTGCTGCATATAAAGAAATGACTAGTATGGCCCAACAACACAGACACAGTGGGTCTCCAACTTGCATTTCCCTGGTCTCAAATAGGATGGTTCATTGTTATCTACGTATGTGTTTTGATTTACAAAGGACATTGTCTTTATTTCTAAATGGATTTGTTTATGCTTTGAGGGTGAATGGTTTATTATGTATGCGATTGGCCACATGGTCGACACCACGTTGCAGAAAAAAGTCATCCGTAAATAGGTAGACACGCATAGCGGTCGTCTTGACGCTTGTGTATCATGAAATATATACCTTTTTATCACATGATGGTATGTACCATATGTATGTAGAGCTGACTCTTGGCAAATGCTATTCTGTGAGGATAAAGGAGGTGTATATCCCAACGTACATTCTAGTCAGGAGAAGGGTGATTAGGAGAGCGGGAATGATCATGTAAGAGGAGAATCATTGTGGTATAGTGCACTTTCCTTGTGCTGTTACTCCACCGTCGTGAATGATGATGATCATCTCCCCATCCCCCCTTGATGTATACGCACTGAACCTTCTTTTTCACTCCGGGCTGCATTTCTTTTCCTAAATCAGGAGTTTGCTTTTGCAGCTTTCGACAGATTCCATAATCAGGGAGTGGCACATCATCAACAAAGGAACAAAGGGCACATTTGCTGCTGCTTACAGGATTGCCGCTAGTTGTTGCTACATACTGCATAATGCTCCCTAAAAACGAGAGGAGCAGCATTCCTCTTTATTTCGAGTATTATATAAAAATCCATTGCTGCAAGGTGGCAAAAAGACAATTTATTCCTCTTTCTTTTTCATCTATCAACCATGGTCAAGTCAATTCTACTCGCTTTGGGTGCCATCGTTTTAGTGACCAATGTGGTCTCGGCGGATGATTCTTCCTCTGCTCTTCCCAACTGCAGTTGTAAAGACGATCAATTTACCATGTCCTGCTGTAACGGGGTTGGTGAAGCAAGCGACAATGAATGCAAACTGTTCAATGCTGGCAGTGTTCCTGGGTTTAAATCATGCTGTATGAGATTGACTGGCAAGCGAGGCGATGATGCTTTTGACTGCAAGGATGACTATGGCTCTTCTTAAATATCAAAGGTAAATCAATATAATTAGCCTAATGTGTCCTGTGTATTGATCGAATTCCTATAATAGGTCATGCCAATGGTTGTTAAAGTAGTAGATCTGTTAGCCAACTAGTATAAAAAGCTGTTTACATATACTCATGCATTGTACGCATGAATAATGGGGTATATTGACAGCGATCACGTGTTATTTACAAGAGAGGATCATTTTCAATGGTGAGGGAGGGGGTTGATCATTGTAAGGGGATGGCACGCTTAAGGATCAAATGAAACAAAGAATATGATGGCGATGATGTGAGTGGGAATTAAAAAAGATTTATACGGTGCTTTTCATTGTCTTTCTTCACGCAACTCAAACCAGCTCTCTTCCACTCCCCTCCCATACACACCACCTTTTCTCATTTCCTTTTCAACTATTTGTGGCTATGCCGACAAATGAGCAATGGCTGTCGTCATTCGATTGGGATTCTCGTCCTTTTCTGGGGCTACCCAATTCTGCCATGGAGCGTATATGTCGATTCTTACCGACGCAGAAGGCTTTATATACAGCATGTCTAATACACCCGAGGTGGCTCAAGGCAGCTACCGATGTGCTATGGGAAGCACCTGAACTTCGCGATCCAGAGTCATTCAGGTTGTTTGCCGAGTCAGTCAAGAACCATAAAAAGTCGGCACTTGTGGTCAAACGATTATCATTATGTCTACGCGACGAAGAGCATCAAACAGTGTTTCGACCCGTGATGGATTCAGAGCTTGAGCGCCATTCACCCAACCACGTTCGGATTCTGACAAGGTCTTTTCTTATTCACAACATGGCTCAGCAATGCGAGAAGATTCGATCTTACAAGATATATGGATGGGGTTTAGAGCCTATGATGCTTGGGACATTGGATACGATATTGACAGACCTGGAATCGCTTACGCTTGTCGGCAGTAATCCGTCATTTCAAGGCGTATTCATCCAACGCAGCCTATTGTCGAAGCTCAAAGAATTACGACTGGATGGCCATTTCCCGATCAGCCCCCAGTTTGCCAAAGTGATTAGTGAACGTGCGCTAGCGCTGGAGAGTTTACAAGTCTCGTTGTCAGGCATGGAGCGCGTATCATTGATTTCATTATGCTCAGGGAAGCTCGCTTTACGCAAATTGACTTTGACACAAGCACAGCATTTGACAGAGGCTGATGTACAAGGCGTATTGGACTCATTTCCCAATTTGACCGAGTTGACGTTGCATGGCACTACGTGGATATCAGCAAACACCATCGTTTCCATAGTTACCTCGTGTCTCTCACTTTGCAAGCTTGAGATTCGAGCCAATCCTGCATCATTGAGGATACCAATCACAGCCACACGAACAACACAGGATTTGGATATCGAACCACTCAACCTAAAGCAACTCTTGATCGAGAACCTCAACGTACCTGAAGACATCATCAATGCATTGGCATCGCGTTGTCCTTCTCTCACGACACTCGGTCTCAAAAACTGCCATTCCATCAGTGATGACTCCTTGGTTCCCTTGGTTGAACGTGCCGATCGCCTGACAACATTGCATCTTATTGCTTGCCCCGACATTACAGAAAGCATCCTACACCATTTATGCAAAGGACCCTCGAGAAATACGATCAACCACATCCACATTGAGCAATGCGGCAACATTTCACCACGGGCAATATACCAGCTTTGTTGTCAATGCAGTAAGCATTTACGCAATGTCCGACTCGTTGGATATAGAAACATTGCAAAGTCGCCCATCAAGGATTTTGCTATTGAACGTCCCGGCGATATCAGTAACGTCCGTGATGATGCAGCCATCGTGATCACTTTGGATGAGAGCAATATCGACGCCATGGTCAACACCGACATGTCATCCGAACCTGAATTAATGTCTTATCCCGAGTCGCGTTATCTTTCAGGTGCTCATATTGTATCCCTGGCACGTATTCTCAATATGGATTTATCCACATTAGAAAATGTTCTTGACAGAGCGCAGGTAAGAAAAAAAGTTTGCTTTATTGTTTCAATGGCTAACAACTTTTTTTTTACTTAGAACGAAGACCAGAAATGGAACCAAGATATTGGATTTGCAAATGATGTCAATGAATACCCATCTGGAAATGGTAAGTGTCACTGGAAGATCGGCAAATGGAGAGGTTAAATGTAACCGACATGATCTATAGAGGGTATAAGCAAGCGATCATCACGTGTTGCAGCACTCAAGGTATCAAGCGGAGGAGGACAAAGACCAACCACACCTGGTTTATGGGCAACTGCAAACGAGGCAGCTATTACGCAACACATTCCAGGCTCTATCCGCCAACAACATGCTATTCAACAACCAGCTTCAAATGCACCTTATACTGAAAGGATGAAGCCACTCTCACCAGTGCATTCAGAGTCACTAGCGCAACAAGAGGAAGAGTCAGCATTTGAATTTGAGGAACAAGAGTATAGCAACGATGACTCTTATGAAGAAGAAGAAGAGGATGAGGATGAGGAACGATATGAGAATGACGAGGAAGAGGAAGTGTACCAAGTACATATGAGGCCTGAGGATGTTCAGCGGAATAACAAGAGCATGTATCAAGTACCGGATGAAGTAACACCACAGCCGCAACGACAATCACAACCATTGACAACACAATTGCCTCCTATGGTGAATGAATGGCCATCGTTATCAGCTAGCAACAAGAAGAAGAAACAACAAGAAGTGGATTTGGGAGGATGGGGATCAACGACAACTGTACCTTGGGCTCAAAAGGCATCTACACAAGTACAGGAACAGGAGCAGTCTTGGAAACCTCACACCTTGGAGCAATATGAGAACACATGGCAACAAAAAGCATTGGAGACCACCATCACTCAGGCTTCTCGTCGTCGACCTGTATCAGGCAAAGTGAAAACCATGGAGAATGATGGATGGGGCACACCCAAGAATTATGTTGCATGGGATGATTTACGGGTACAAGGTTATGCACACGACGTCCTTGAGCGGCAAAAGAGCAATGTATATTGGGAAAAGTCATCCAATGGCGAATGGCGTGTATTGAATCCAAAGACACCTCCACAAGAAAGACCAGCAGCTATGCCCAGTCCTCGCCTTCAATCATCACATGCTGAAAAGAGTACTCCTGCTCCTTTATCAGCCGCTGAATGGCCAACAATTCAAAAGGCTGCTTCACAATCACCACATCAACGACAACAGCAACAACCGCCACCATCACAACAACAACAGCAGCAACCACCACCTCCAACCACCAAAAAGCCATTTCCACCAGAATTATGTTCGGATGATGAGGAGATGATCGATTGGGATGAGGATGATGGTGTAACAATCAACACTTCCCCTCAATTCGCATCAAGAACATTGCCAAGCAAAGGTAAGGAAAGAGGAACTACGTGACAACATGTAAACAAGGGATGCTCATCATTGCATATGAATAATAGCTTCAACAAAGCCTGCGAGTGCACAAAATCGGCCCAAATCTCCACGACCTACTTCTACTACGCACGCAAGGGCTAGTAATCGTCGAGTCGATACACCACCGACTACTTATGCTGGCCGTTGGAATGAGCCTATTGATTTTGATCAATCACTGCCTTCGAATGAGCAACAACAGCAGCAGCAACAGCAACGTGTTACTCAGCCATCTTCAACATCCACTCCTGATTTTGACTTTCTTATCGACACCAGTGATACGGTTAAGAAACCTGTTGAAGATCCCACCATCTACAAAGCATCTCGACAATCAGCTGGCATGGAACTCAGTAGTATATGGCAGGATATGTCCGATTTAAATGCACCATCACCCACTACCACCGAGTCTCCTCCTCGTCATCATCAACAACAACAGGCACCCGAAAGCAGTGATAGCCATAGTGAAGCGGATGGTGGCGATGGAATACTACAACCCACGAGGCCTATTGTTGATAACAATTCATTGCTTGACACAAGTGAGGATTTGATGAGCACCACGTCAACTTTGTCTCAACGCCCACCAGACTCCACGGCTGGCACGATGACACCTTTGGTCCCTGAACGTATCTCCTCCACTAGCCAATCAAAGCGATCTGAGGAACCAAGCAAGGAATCAGCGCCGACACCCTCACCATCACCACCACCCTCATCACCACCACCGCAATCAGATGTCGTGCAAAAGGATGAAAAGGACGAAGAAAAGAAAGAGAGTGGATCATCATCACCATCACCCAAGAGCATTGTTTATCGTGTTAATCTATCGTTGGGAGGTAGTCAAGAGCAAAGCGTCCTTGTGGTTTATGAGGTATGTAGGCGATGAAACCATGAATGATGATGAAGACAAGATAAAAGTGACCCAAAATGTATGTTATATAGAACCAAACATTACGTGAAGCAGTGACAGAATATTGTGTCGAGCACAATGTGGATTTATGCCATGTGGAAATTTTGGCCGAAAAGTTGCAACCGGGATACAGTAGTGCTGTGACACGACGAATCCTCAAAAAGGGTGTACGCAACGAATCCAAAAAGAAGAAAAAGAAAAGACAACAACAAACTGGCTCGCCCACCACCGATGACACTGTTGTCAATGACGCAGCAAGCTCTTCGCCTTTGAGTAACAATAGCCCAACCAACATCCTGAACAATGAGCTGCTTTAGTATACCTTTCTCACACACACATATTCACACCTTGTAATTACACACACTCATGCATCGCTTCCCTGTTCATGATCACACAACACACAAAAAGAAATAGAGCCGAACCGTATTTGATGGGATATAAAATATATTTACAGTTGTAGAATTTACACGCTCTCAACTATGCTCTAGCCTATCAAATGTTGGATCAAATTGTTGCTCGATGGGTAAATCGATGAGGAATCTTGCAGTCTATATCCAAACATACTATTTAGCACAAGAGGATGTTCATGGTACAAAGATCCATTTACTTGCCTGTTCATTGCGTTGCGCTTCCTTTTCCAGCTTTTGATTTCCTTCTTCAACTCTGGCAACTTTTTGGGCCACCTCATCCATCAATCGGCAATTCTCATCTTGAAGCTAAAAAAATATGCCTTGTAAGCCCATCGTCATAAATAGGATGCCATGTCATACCCATATCTCACCTTGCTCTCCTCTGATATTAAACGTTCCAATTCCCGCATCTTGATCTTTATCCTTAATGCACGCACCACGCTTTCTGGATCCGGGAGGATTCTATTCGAGTCACGTGAGCTACCTACACATCCAATACCGCCCATTCCATGTCTCCATATACCTTTGACCACTATTGGTACCTGCTTCCAATATCATTTGCTCAAGCTCATTTAGCTTTTCCACAACATTTCGTTCGGACTTGACACGATCAAACATGTTCTAGCGAGCATGGTTTAATAAACGGATCCATGCGTGGTAACGACTTGACTTACGGTCATATGCTCTTGTAAATAAGCAAGCACTTGTGCATGCGCTACTTGTAGCTCGTCCTTGGTTTCTTGGTCAAGATTGGGTATTGATTCGTCCAGTGAGTGGGGCCTATCCAAATGAGATTACAACTGCCCGTCAATGTCCATGCTCCAAGTGCTGCCCTCTCCACCAAATCAACGTACTCGAGTCCTTGCACCAGCGAATTGACAAACTTGCCATTGAGAGCATCAAGTTTTTCTGCACGACGTCCAATCCTTGGCAGTGGCTGATAGTTCATTGTGGTGGTGATGGTGGTATAAAGGGGGAGAGAGAGCAGAAAAAGATATCATGCGCGCTTGCAAGTCCTGTCACACACACAATACGTACCTTTTTCCTTTTCTTTGTTCTCCCTCCGGAATGTCCACCGCCAATCGATCTGGTGACAAGCGCAAGATCTCTCATGTGGGTGACCCCTGGGAAGAACAACTGTCCATTCCAGTAAAGTAGGTTGCCTTGCAATGAACGCGCCACAGTTGTGTTGCTTACAGACTTTCTTTTTGCTTGCAGAACAACTCCTCCACCTAACCCGTTTGCCCGAGCAGCCTCTGTACTTGAAGATCAAAATGAAAAGCTACAGTAAGACCGATGATGATAAGGATGAAGGTGATAATATTTTGACGTTCTATTCAGGCAGACATGTCATGCATTGGAGGAAAAACTAGCCACACTCAAGGAATCATTGGTCGACATTGAAAAACACCTCTGTGATGAAAGCCGCCACGTGGATGAGCAAAGCATTTTTTATGATCAATCACTTTCTACGACTGCAGCAATGGCACGTTCTCTGATTCATCCATCCGCAGATGATAATGATGGTAAGAGAGAGGCGACGTACATGATGGAAAAGGAGATCTTGACTTTTGTTTTTTCATAGCTTTGCAATCTTCCTTGCATGATTTTCTTCAAGTGGATGACCGCATAGCGACAAAGATGGACCTATCGCTCAAGGACTTGCGTAGTCAATTATCCATCCTCAACTCTCCAAGCGAGGATGATTCGGTAAGTGACCCAACCCCACCCTTGTCTCCTGTTATATATCTTTGGGCTGATGATGGATCTTTAGACTCAAGAGAAGATGAACGATATTGAACACCAAGTCGACAAGTACGTCCATGGATAAACTCATACTGATATTTTTTACTGAAACCTTGTCAAATTGTAGCTTCCAACGTATCGAACTGGAATATGCCAAAGCACAAGCTGCATGTGATGCGTATCAGACTCGAATTGCCAGCTTGGAAAATGATTTCAAAAAGCTCAATCATCTCCCTCAAATCATGGATATATTAAGGTAACATTAATCCTCGAATGTCATCAATCTACAAGACGCTCAGACTTGTTGTGCAGGAACACTACAGCCGGGTACCATGCCGAGGTGAAATCCAATGTTCACAACCAAAAGCATCAGATGCAGAAACGTATCCATCCAGCACTTTCGAAGCTCGCTGATTTGATCATCCGTGGACCTCTCCTATTGGAACAAGACGAAGCTCATAAAAAGCAATTGTATGATTACTGGGATGGCCTGGAAGCTGTAAGTGCGTTTTATTGGATATCAAATCAAGCCATTCATAGTGGTCGTCTTGTAGATAGCAACACACCTATTACGACAACAAGCAATTCAGCACCTGGCATATTATGCATGTGAGGCAGGAAAAGAAGATTGGTACCTGAAACGCTGCACTGTACTCGCATTGCTGGAGGATCTCAAGGAGTGCAAGGATAAACATCAAGAACAAATGGCAAGTATAGACATGATGTGAGCCAAGTCCTATTCACTAATAAGACCCCCTTTTTGTAGAGAAAATGTCAAGGGAATAAAAACGATCAGCAACACATTTCTGATCATGCGGACGACGAGGAGTTATTACATCAAATCGAGCTCTTGTTAAAACGACGTGAGTGGTCAAATGCAATGTATATCTCGTATTGATGTATTATCATTCTTTGATTTGCTAGCCTACCTTGATCAACCATCCACATCCAGGCGCCGATCATTTCACGAAGAGTCCATCCTGAACAAAGTCAGCACCTTATTGCAATTTGAAAAGAAATGGAAAAATCAATGGGCCGACACAGTTGGTGCAAGTCTCGATGCGGCAAAGATATTGTAAGTTGATATTTTCTGGTATTGTCTCCTTGTGCTAAATGGTTACTTTAGGGATGATTGCAAGGAGAATCTGTGGGACGCATTGTGCTACGATCACTCGGATTCACGTGATAGGCCATCTTGGACACCAGCAGTAAGTTTAATTTTGGGACAAGAACGCATTTTACTCATTTATCACTTAGGAGCACACGCTCTTACAAAGCGAACTGGAGCTACGTAATCAAGATGCTGTGGACGCAATAGACACTCTCGAACAGGTAAGCGACCTCTTCCATGATTCTTCTTATTCTAGAAAACACACTCACTCCCAAAATTGATATGACGTTAGAAACACAAGGCGGATGATGATGAACTCGAGATCAAAAAGCGGTTGCTCAACATGATGCTCACAGACCCAGACCGATTTGGTGAAGCAATGATGATGGAACTAGAAACCGAAGACCAATCACCCGAAATTTGACATATACATGTAGATGTAAAATAAACCCATGTATTGCAATCTTCTACTACTATGTAATAGCTAGGCGGTGTATTATGTACTTTGGTTGCCATCGAGAATGAACGTGGTTGCTATGCTGCTGGTGACCATTTAGTTGATTGATACGTGGTCGGTGCTTGTGGTGCTGGTTCACAATTATTATCCTCCACCTGCCCTTCCTCATCCTCTTCATCATCTACATACACATGTCATTTAATAAAGTTATCTACATACAAATTTATGCATCATCCTGTACCTTGATTATAGTGCGATAAAACACGGGCACCCTTATACTGAAAACGTAACGACTCTTGACCCATCTGGATCATGCTTTCTGTGAGTTGGTACATGCGGTGAAACGTTGGATCCTTTTCCCAGTCGTCGTCTTCGTCGTCATTGTCGTCTCCCTCTTGGTCTTCCTGTATATTTACATGGTCCTCACAGGTTTGCATGTGGGAAATCGCCCCTGTCGAAAAGTAGAATACAGCGCACTCACCTCGGTTGTTGATGATGGCAAAGGCAATGGTTTGATGTCCAGAGGTCCTTCACTATGACACCTGCTGCATCAGTATCTATTTTTCAACCATGCATTGCATTGCAGATTTACTTACTGTGCTAATTGTTTCTTCAATTTGGCCACTTGGGATGCTTGTCGACGCACTGTGATCTCCAATAATTCGTTGACTGCAAGCAGAGATCGATTGGATATCTCCAAATCGGCAATCTATGCATGTATTTGAAACGCATCATCAGTGGGAAATCATGCAACTCCTTGTGTGTTTCAGAAACCTTTCTGTTTACGCGTGCCTCATTTATCATAGGATCATCCTCATCCTCCTCATCATCATTTGTACTGCTGGAACTCCTATTTGGATCCATCTCCTCCTCATCTGTTTCGCTTTCTTCATCAGATGAAGTGGTCAGGACAGCATTCACGGTATGAAGAGTACGAGAACGGGTCATTAAACTTGGCTGTGACGATAATGGTGGTTGTGATGGAGGTGATGTGGTTGCACCAAGCTGTTGTTGTTGCTGTGGTGATGGCGGTGTTGGTGTAGTGCGACGTTGAAATCGATCAGCAATGGATACAGGCGTAGAGTTGGATGCAAGGATTGGTGTCGTAAGCGAACGAGGAACAGATTCTTGTAATGATGCCTTGGGTCGTTGGCTATGCACTATGTTGCCACCAATACCTCCAGTTGAATTCGGTGTAGTGGTTACTGACACACGAGGCTGGGGTGCAAGTACTTGGGGTCCTTGTGGTGATCGCGATGGTGGACGGTAAATGTTGAGCTGCGGCTTGTTCCCTGATGCACCATTGCCATGGTCAAATGAGATCTTTGCAGAAGTAGTAACCTTGGGTTTTCTTGGATTGGAAGAAGATGATATATGCGGCTTAAGTGGTGGTGGTGGTGGTTGTGTCGATGTGGAACGCTTGTTGTTGGTGGCAGTGGTGGAAAGTGAATGGTTGGGGCGAATAATGTTGATAGCTTTGGGACGAGATGTATCTTTTGCCATGGCAACAACAGTAGCAGAGAATGGTGATGAAAAGTGCTTCGGAAAGAAATGTGATACACATGCATATTTCCACTGATGGGAGTAATGTTCCGCACATTCAAGGCACGCACATTTTGCATTCCTGCCGAAATCATTTGGTGTCACCCTGCGCCAAATCGTCGGATGCATTTATCGGATCTTGATGGTCACGTGCATCGCCTCTATAGCCAATCAATGCCAATTTGATATTTCATTTTGCATCAAGCCATTTGTAATACAGCTCGTTGCATAGAAATAAAGAGTAATATCAATAAAGATGATTAAAGTAAGCTGCTTTTATTGTAGTCATCAAGGTATCATTTGCTATTGAACCTACCATTACACTCGGCAACATGTAGGAGAATCTAAGCATTTGATACGTGTGGCGTAAGCCACACTCACTGTAACTCTTTGTATGGTACACATATCTTAATGAAGATTGCTTGTATTGCGGTGTAGGTAATGGCTGATAGCTGTCATCCAAACTAGACATTACGTTTTAAATGGGTCAAGGGAACCAAACCGGCCAATGTGTCCATATCCTTCCATCTCATGCAACAAAGCAATGCACTACTAAGGTCCATATCCATGTCCATATGAATTCGTATGTATTAATCAAATTGCTACACAGAAATAAAGATGCTTCTATACAATGGCTAGCTGTTGTTCAAGTAAAGAGGGTGTAGAAAAAGGTTGCTGCAACTTTGATCCAATGCATGGGGTAAAGACCTTCCTAGCAGCTGTGGCAGAGGAGTGTGCAAGAGTGCGTGTGTTGTAGTAGAGTGACAAGGATGTGAACGCTGTATCAGGCAATAGAGTAAAGACCTTGCTAATGGCAACTGCTGGAACGAATGCTGCTACGATTGGTTGTGGTTGAGGATTGTACAAGAGAACGTGCAGTGTCAAGGAACGCGGGTGTTGTAGTAGTGGGGTGTACACGCCATGGGACTTGCCATTCAGTCAAAGGCAATAGGATCAAGGCTGTTGTAGGATTGACATGATGGGTTGAAGTAGGACAATCGTTCGCACGGAGTAGTTCTAGTTGAATGGGGCAACAGTTGAGATTGGGAGAAGGAAGAGGGAAGAAGAGCTGGAAATTAAATAGATCAGGTACTGCCCTATAAATCTATGAACACTCTAATTAATGCATGATCTTGAGATTGCCTCTCTCGAACCTGAAACTTTCACACGATATGCTCCTTGACATGGTGATCAACTTTGTATTAATAAAGAACCCACACTTCATTCAAAGATTTTGAGTGGGAGGGTATAATGGGGGGTTACTATGACCGGCGGAAACTCCTGAACCGGCCGGATTCATTGAAAAGTCAATTAGTATGAATTACCTTGGGATTCCCCACTTTGAACTTGAAACTTGGTAAGAAGGTTCTCTGAGTCATGCTGATCAATTCCATTCATTTAAAAACCATATACTTCATTATGATATTTTATGAATCGGACGGTCCAAATTTAGGAGGTACGACGGACGGACTGAGTGCAAGTACGGTGTATAGTGCACACCCCCGCGGTTGTCCACCTCCATCGTCAAAATTGGTCAGACGGTGGGCTTCGATATGCTGATCAAGTCCATTCATTTGAAAGCCGTATGCTTCATTATGAAATTGTGAATGGGAAACGTCCGACGATAAACGGATGGGAATATAAGTAGTGTGGATGGTGCATAACCTTTAGATTGTCCATCTCAGACTTGAAACTTGGTCAGAAGGTTCGCTGAGGCCTATTGATCAGATCAAATCTGGTCTTTGGGTGGTTATGCTACTTAAATCAAAGAGATCTTCTTTCACGGCAAGCATCTACTCGTCTCACGCCTGTGCAATTTTAAGTCTCTCTCTCTCTCTCTCTCTCTTCCTCAGGGTCAGGTACTTTGGGATTAGAAACAACATACTACAACAGGTTTCTTTATGTACTAATCAACATTGCTATGTTCAAGATGGCGTTCTACTGCTAGTATGACAAATAAAGGTATCGCCGCTTTCCCTTTGGATACACCAACAAGGTGGCTGTGAATAATCCAACCGCAATTCCAAGAGAGGCAACCACCATCTGGATGGCAAACGATGTACCTTGGTCATCTTGGCGTATCAAAAAGTATGCACCCTGAATACCAACGCTACCGGGAACGAGCAAGACAATACCGCATGACAATGGAACCAGTGCCAAATCTCCAGTGACCTTGAGATATAGATTGCCGAAAAGACCCACGCTAAACGCGCTAATCGTACCAACAATTTGATAATTGGTAATCACCTTGCTTGCTATCAACGTTGTACCAAATCCAACAGCGGAACAAAACACCATGGATGGCCATTGTTGCAGTGTCGCTCCTAATGTCGTTGCCATGCTGATTGCCACAAATGGAAACATGCCAACGTAAATCCAGGGTGGCATGCTGCCTGAACAGGTATCAAAGTCAGTTGGTGACGAGGTTGGATCCAATGCATCATAAATGCTCGTGCCGATCTCGAGCCCGTATCCAATGAATAAAGCATAAATCAATGCATAAATGAACCGAATGGTGCCTGTAATCACGTGTTTGGCTGATAATTCCATCTACACGTAACCAAATTAATTCACATGGCAATGCGTAGAATTTTTCTTGCTTACGTACAATTGACATGGTTAAAATGTATCCCGGTAACAAGGTTGCTGTGGCAGAGAGTGATACACCAGTAAAACAAATCCATGGATTGAGTGCCTTGGCAACGAATGCCACGAGGATGGCAGTGGATATTTCAAAGATGTTGCAATACGATGCGTACTTTCCGGCGACGAGAGTGAGCGTGCCAACCATGAGCCCAAGACCACCACTCACAGCTGTATCCATCCATGATCCATTAAACATGACAGGCGTTGTCAGCAGACTAGATACTGTGTGTGCCATTAGAATAGCCAATGGGCCCCAAGTAGGTGATGCTTGAGCGATATCCTCCAGCTTGTCAATACATTCTTGCAATGGCAGCTTTTTGTGACATATAGCGTTGGCGATCCCTGTCACTTTGGCTAGCTTTCCCATATCGAATCCTTGTGGACATCGTACGAGTAGAGTGCGTGGTTGCATATCACCAAAACATATCATCATAATACCTGGGATGAAAAAGAAAGTAGCTTCGAGACCAAGGACATGTGCTGCTTGTTCCAATGATTGCTCCTATAAAAGTATGTCAATAGATGGTCAATAGATACAAAGTATGTATGTAGCTTACAATGCGATGACACGGGGCACCATACAAGAGTAAACTCCTCGACAGATTCACCAGCACTCGACGCTTGAGCAACATGAGATCGTCATCATCATCATCATCGTCATCAGGTCCCCATTCTTCATCTTTTTTCTTCTCGTTGAATGTAGGCACGCCATCACAACCTCTTCGTCTTGCATCGTTGAGTGCATTGCGGATAGTGCTCCAGTGGATACGGATGGCTTTTGTCTCACTTGCCAGGCATATTGATTCAGGATATGAAATGCTAGTTTTCATTGTCATAGCAGGCTTAGACATGTATAGGATATATAGAAGATATAAATACAGTAGCACTTACTGAAGAAAAGAGGTCTTTGTCCTTGGGAAAGAGTAAGCAGTGTATGTTGATTCTTGATGATGGATGTTGATTCATCTCCTAGCCAGCTCTTTTGGGAATCTTATTTACTATTTGCATCAAGACGGCCCCATAAAACGTGCATATTAGATCCAAGAACAATGACTACCAAAGGATTCATTGCCATGATACGTACATGACAACTCATTGTTTCGCCGACGAGTACCGATGTCCTTTGTTGTGGAACCCAGTCAACCGATATTCCCGCCAACAGCTAGCGAAGCTAAGCTTTTTCTTTTCTTGTCAAATCAACACCAAGGCGATCGTCTCAAAGCCTGACTCCACATTGTCGCATGAGCCCTATTCGATCCATTTCGGAAGCGGTCAATGCCGTGTCGGCTGTTGTGTTCTTGTTCGGGTAACTCCATGGCGACTGTTGTATAGAAGCGATCACCGGGGGCTAACTTTTGAGTTCAACAACCAGCATGGCAGGCACATTGCAGGTGGTGCAAGTAACGTCATTTCTATTGCGGCCATTCTCGGAAAAGTTGCTTGTGCGCATAAACTCGAGGCTTGTGGGCACCATGTGGACGGCTATGCAGGTAAGAAATCTATTTGTTTGGCATATGCTGTCAATGACTAATATTGCCTTTGTGTAGTATATATTTGAAGTGAGTATATGCATGGATGGAGATTGGACGAAACGACTCACGTGAGATCATATTTCAAGCGTCGTCAAAAGGCAAGGATAACCTATTCGGGTGATCGTCTTCCGGACAAGGAATCAGCCATTGTCATCAGCAACCACCGTTCTTGGACCGATTTTTATTTATTACATTCGGTGGCTATTCGTCGAGGAATGCTCAGCAATTGTAAAGTAAGTATTATTGAGGATTGGTGGTAAGGTTGATGATGATACTCATTGATTACGTTTAGTATTTTGTCAAGGATTCATTGAAATGGGTAAGCTATTTGGAGAGGGAAGGATATCAACACGTAAATAAAAGAAGGCTAATCAACAATCTTGTGCAGTTGCCGTTCTTTGGATGGGGCATGTGGGTAAGTTGAAGATGTGTGGCGTCCAACCCCTTCTCACGCATATATTTACGCCACAATGTTGCAGCTTGCCGACTTTTTATTTGTTCGTCGCAATTGGTTACGAGATCAACGCAGGATACAAAACACCTTTTCCAACATCAAACGATTACAGACACCTGTGTGGATTACGAGTTTTGTCGAAGGAACACGATTTTCTCCAATCAAATTACGCGAGGTGGGTTTATTCAATTCAAGTATCAAAGAGAGGGATGCTGATCGAACAATCATATGTAGTGTCAAGCATTTGAAAAGGAACGTGGATTTACAATCATGTGTAACGTGCTTCTACCACGCACCAAGGGCTTTGTTACATGCATCAATGCATTTCGATTTTCTCATGTGAAATACGTTTATGGTAAGTTTCCTCGCTGCATTTTTCATGCATTGATCCTCACTCATTTCCTCCATCATAGATTTTACCATCTGCTACAACCACCGACTGCAGGACAATACCACAGAGTTCAATGTGGCACCTGACATGGTGCGTGTGCATGTTCGAGAGCTTGGAGATGAATACGAGTTCCACGTCAATGTACGACGATATCCGATTGAAGAATTACCAAATGACGACGAGCAGCTGGCTGCTTGGTTACGACAACGCTATGTAGAAAAGGATCAGCTATTGACCCGTATGCGTGAAAGGTGGACTGAAGGCATGGAGGTGTGGAGCGAGGAAAGGTGGTGATCATCATCATCATGACCGGAGTTTCGTATCCAAAAAGGTGTTCCGGTTTCAGTTGGCTACTAGAATAGTTTAGATAGTCGTATGATTATTGTTCTTTTTTCCTTTTCATGCAATTTTATTTAACTGCCTCCTCTCTCTTGTTGATGCTCTTTGGCTTTGCTATTCGAAAATACATTTTACCCGACATGGCTCAAAAGACAACAATCATTGTGGGTGGTGGTCTCGCTGGTCTATCAGCAGCTATTGAAGCAGCAACAACCAATGCTGCCATGCACGTCATTCTTGTTGATAAGGAAAACAATATTGGGTATGGAAGATGATAATGACTACATAGGGTGATGATGATTGACCTGGTGGTCTCTTTTCTTTTTAACAGAGGTAATTCTGCAAAAGCAACTTCTGGCATCAATGGGATGACTGAGACGGGTGATTCTTGGGAATCCTTTGAATGCGATACGCTTGAATCGGGTGGAGGTCTTTCGAATAAGTCGATGGTTCATAAGCTTGTTCACGAGAGTGTTGACGCATTACAATGGCTTAAACAACAAGATACAACGTTGGATTTATCACTGGTTTCCCAATGTGGTGGACACACATATCCACGTACGCATCGATGCCCACCCAAGCCAAATGGTAGCCCTGTACCAGTGGGATGGCGCCTTATACAAGCACTCAAGCAGCGATTTGAGCAACTTGACAATGCCAGTGTACGCACACAAAGTCGTGTATCACGCTTGGAAACCGATCCTAGCAAAGGTGTGATTACTGGTGTGGAGTTGAACCACAATGAGATGCTCCCGGCAAACGCAGTGATATTGACAAGTGGAGGATTTGGCGGACAAACACAACCTTTGGATCAACCTGATGGCACTCAAACACTACTCAGCCAATATGCACCCAACCTGCTCAACATTGCAACCACAAACGGTCCTTGGGCTAATGGTGATGGTATTCGTCTTGGTGTAGCCGTGGGTGCAGCTACCAAGGACATGGTGTGTTATTATTATTATATGTATGTATTTATGTATTGGTCATTGACGCATGCTTATAACAGGATCAAATCCAAATTCATCCTACTGGTTTTGTTGACCCCAATAATCCCAAAGCTGGCACCAAATTCCTTGCACCTGAAGCGTTACGTGCCTATGGCGGCGTGCTGCTCAATACGGATGGACATCGTTTTACCAATGAATTGGGTCGTCGTGACGCTGTGACACAATCCATTCTAGATCAATCCAGCAATGTCGTATGGCTGGTGCTTACTGATACCATGATTGAACAATTTGGCCATTCAACAGCCGAGTTTTATGCCAAGCGAGGATTCTTTGTGAAATGCTCTAGTATTGACCATCTTGCAGAACACCTGGGTGTGAGTGCCACCATCTTGAAAGACGAATTTGCACGCTATGATTTGCATGTGGATGGAAAAAAGACCACTGATACAACCGTGTCATCGATACCAGATGCATTTGGAAAAACGGTCTTTCCCAATCCACTCGCAGCAGGAACTGAAGGCAATTACTGGGTAGCACAGATCACGCCTTGTGTCCATTACACGATGGGTGGGCTCGCTATCAACACGGATGCTGCAGTGCTTTCTGAAAATACCAAGCAGCCTATACCTGGTATGTAAGAATCCATCATGGAAAGATCTCTTACATGCTATTTACCACTGCTATTATATGTAGGTCTTTATGCTGCTGGTGAAGTGACAAGTGGTGTGCATGGCAAAAATCGACTTGCTGGCAACTCGCTTTTGGAATGCGTAGTTTATGGTAGAACAGCTGGACGAAATGCTGCAAAGTATTGTAATGATGAAAAGCAATAAATGACTCGACTGAATGGCACATTTGATGCGTCTACCATATCCATCATGATATGTATGCATTTCTATTTCTTTGTGGCGTCTCCTGCATAATGGTAACAAAAAAGTCGAGCTGTGTCCAGCATGCAGCATTGAAAAGGGGTTACATAGTAGATTCATTGTCCCGTATTATACATGTAGAATGGTATCATAGCAACGTAAGATGTTTTTTTATTTTCATTGTCTGTAGACTTGATAGGCAACAACAACAATAAAAGAACTACGACTAGTGTATTTTGTGGTCAGGTGCAGCAGCAGCGCCCTTTCGGTAAATTGATCTTTCATTCTGCGGACTCCTCGTCTCTTTGCAGCTTTTTTCTTCAGGATCCAATCCCACACCGATTGACACCATGGAGACGCCCATTGAGGTTCTTCGCATTCAGCACAGTGCAATATCCAAGGAATTGAGTCGGTTCAGGGCGTGCGATAGTGAGACACGGTGCTTATATTGTCGTGAATGGTCTCAATATGTCTACAAGAAGCATTTCATATGGAGTGCGAAAACGCAGGAAGATGTGACCATGGAGGACCCAGAACGTCTGTTGGCCGGCAAGTACCAGATCAACTTGTTGAATGGAACCACGCCTTCGAAGCAAAAGGAAAGATCGCCAAAGTTGTCAGAACGCTTTGAAAAGTTATTGGAGACACAGTCTGAATCGAGCAGCGATGCGACATTGACCGAGGAGATCATATCAGCATGTACACTGTGGCAGACGTTGCCTAGCAGCTTATCAGCGTTACCACCCATTTTCGAGCCAGTTCAGTTCAATCCATATCCTGACGCGATACCTTTATCGGATGATCCAAAGGAGCCTTCACAGTTACTCGACCCTTTGATTATTGAACGACAATCGTTATGTCTACCAGCTGAAGGATTTCATCTTCTCAAGAATCTTACAGGGGATATCCTCATGTCACATTCTCAACCCACTTGTGCACACACTCGACCATCAGCACGTTCACCATCAGAGCTAGAGACTGAGCGTGCCATTTACAATGAGAAACTTGCAGCAGTGACAACATCAGCTATGAACGATTTGGAACGTGCTCTTGACCACTCATGGCGTCATCTCAGTGAATTTCTTCAACGCTTACTTGATTTGGAACGAGAACGCAATGCATTGATGGGCCGTAGATCAAAAGACAGCGTGGATCGATTTGCTGACGCTCAACATTTACCAACCAGTTTTCAGGAACATTGGGATCGTGCTATGGTTGCCTATAAGAAGAAACGACCCGATGTCGCTGCTATGGATAATGCCGTACGAGATTACTTTGATCAATTGGCAGGATGCGTTGAGCGATTTCACAATGAATTTGCAATGCCACGATTGGATGCTTTACAGGCCTTGATTCAAAAGTTATGGGATCTGGTGGTGCCGACTATTCAGAAAATGGCGGATCGGATGGCATCCCATGAGCAACAGGATGAACGTCACATGGAGAATTGCAAAGCAGTATCAGCATCCTTACGCGGATTACACCCTGCTGATGATGTCAATGTCGCTGTCCGTCGTATTCAGACCGAGATGGATCGTCGTATTCGAGAATTTCGTCAGGATGCCAATGCCGTTGTCAACAATTTCACTGCAGAAGCCAAGGCAACAGTGGCAGGTCGACTCGAGAAGCTTGCTCAGAAGGATTTCAAGAAGCGTGTCAAGCGAGCTGAGAATGGATACAATGCTTTACGACAGTATTTCAAGTATGAGGTCACTCAAAAGATCTTTCCAGAGCCTCTGTTTTGCAAATTTTGTCTTGTTTGCATTGAAGCACTTATGCAGGAAGGGGAAGTCATGGAGGCTGTCACGATTGAAAAGGAGGTGAAGCGTTTTCTCGAGTCACACAAGGATCTGGTGCGTCAACGTCAATTATTACTCAACGAATTTGAGGATGGTGTCCAAACTGGTCGGCGTGAATTGGCTGGTGTATTGGGGAAGCTCTTTTTGAAGGAGGGAATGCGTATCCAAGGCGAGAATCTGGCTCTCAAACGACAGAATATGCTTCTTCAATCGATGAAACTCAATGATTCGCAAGACGCTCAATCCACATCTTCCAGCAGCAAAAAGAAGAACAAGAAGAAAAAGAAGAAAAAGAAAGGAACAGCAGCAGCAACAGCAGCATCGTCATCATCATCACAACCAACAATCACCAATGATGCTACATCTATTTCTGCCAATGAAAGCAGCCGTGCTCCTTCAACTTGTTCATCACCCAAGCCAGCACTTGAAACGACAAAGCATCTATCGACCAATGGCTTATCAGATGATCAAGAAAAGCAGTCGATAGATGATAAAGGTAAAGAGTAGAGAAAATGGTGTGTAGGGGATTGCAGTACTAATCTATTGTATAGGAGAGCAAGAGATGTTGGATCAGGATCAGCAGGAGAGTCAACAAGATGACATTGTGGATACGAATGATTCCAAGGATGATACCACAAAGGAAGAGCAGAAATCACCATCAATCGATGATCAACAAGAGGAGGATGGATGGATGACAGTGACATCTTCGAAACGCAAAAAGGACAACAGCCATCGTGAAGCAGCTTTGGAGAGCAAAACGGAAGCAATCACACCATCTACACCAACAACGCCTACGACTATACCTGATAACTCACCCTCCATTGCCACAGTTACATCTACCATGTCATCCAAACAACCAGAACCTTCAAAGTCAACTGAAGCTGAAGCAGTTAATGTTCCTTCATCATCACCGCCACCACCACCAACACAAGAATCCATTCCTGCTAATCAGGAACAGCAAACGCAACCAGAGCCATCATCAGCACAACAACTTCAACCTCCTGGTCTCAGCAATGATACGTCAGATCAAATTTCGAGTCTATCACATGATCAATTGGTTGCCTTGGTTACAAATTTACGGCAAGAAAATGGGCAATTAATGCAAGCGGTGACTGCCATGCGACAAGAGATGGGAATGGTATCACGGCAATATGCGGAAATGATGGCATTATCTCGGGAGCGTGAGGAGCAAATGGCACAACTATATGAAACGCGCCGACGAGCTGATATGGAGGAGGCTAGACGACACATTTCAGCCTTGGAAGCCAAAGTTTCGGCTATGCAACAACATGACGGCTTATCACCTATCAAATGTGGACCACCACCACCATCGCCAGCATCCATTGGAGCCAATAGTAGCGGTATGGGAGGAGGGATTGGATCAGGTGTCATGGCAGGCTTTGGCAACCAAGATCTATTTGCTGGATATCGAGAAGAAATGCGCTCTCAGCAGTATAATGCACGCCACTTTTGGCAAAATTCCATTCGAATGCGCTGTGGCAATTGTGGCGGTCTTGGTCATGCTAGCTCTGATTGCAAGGTAATATAGCCATCTTTATGTATTATGGATTGGAAACTAACGTCTCAATAGGATGCATGTCGATATTGTGGCTCGAACGATCATTTATCCGAATCATGTCAGTTCATTAGTTAAAAACAGCATCTCTCATTTTACACAACCATTATCATCATCACTCTTGCATTTATCCTTCCCTTGTACATTCCCTCGCATTCACCCTCCTTTATCCAAAAAGTATCTTGTATAGTTTTGTTACCTTTTCTAATAGAGATTGACATGTTTTGAGTACACGCATATCAAGTTGTTCTATTTCAAGAAGAGTGGGTAGCGGGATATTTTGATGACACGTGATTGGTTGGATATTCGGGGGGAGGGGGAGGGGGAGCACTAGGTAATCAGCAGGTTGGGCAATTGTTAGTACTCCCTCTCTCTAATCGCGTATACGACCGAGGTAAGCAACATGGGAACAGTGATCAATAGGATGGGATGAATGAATGGATGAATGGATAAAAGGATGATGGATGAAAGGGATGGATGAACTGATGAATGGATTGGATTATCGATTATAGGCATCATGGTGAGATACGCTGCCACTCCCTCCAACGAATCCAAGGGTACGTTCAATGATCTATTATACAGGGTCAATGCATCTCACATTTGTATTATTCGATATAGCTGCCAAGTCCCGTGGTTCTTACCTTCGTGTTCACGCAAGTATCGAGAAAAGCATACTATCAAAGGTATACAAGTATAGGCTGACAGGTGTTTTTTCCCTTCTTTTTCTATAGTTCAAGAACACCCACGAAGTTGCCGCTGCTATTCAGGGCTTGAAGTTGAGCAAGGCTTACTCTTACTTGAAGAACGTCAACGAGCACAAGGAAGCTATTCCTTTCCGTCACTTCAACGGTGGTGTTGGTCGTACTTCCCAAGTCAAGCAGTTCAAGACTACCCAAGGTCGCTGGCCCGTCAAGTCTATCAAGTTCGTCACTGACTTGCTCAAGAACGCTGAATCCAACGCCGAAGCTAAGGGTTTGAACGTTGAGGAACTTTACATTTCCAGCATCATCGTCAACCAAGCCCCCAAGCACCGTCGTCGCACTTACCGTGCTCACGGTAGAATGTAAGTTCTTTTATAAGGAGGATGGTATATACATGACTTTTGATCTAATGGATGTGTATGTTTTTTTTTAAAGCAACCCCTTCATGAGCTCCCCTTGCCACATTGAAGTTATCCTCACCGAGAAGGAAGAGTCTGTTCCTGCCGCCACTGGCAAGAAGGTTGCTCGTCTTAACGCTCGTCAATTGGCTCGCAACGCCCGCCTCGCCCGTGCTTAAAGATGTTGTCTAATCGTGCGTGACAAGAATAAAAAAGCAATACTTTTGTTGTCAATTATGTTTTTTCTTTTATTGCACTATTTGACGTCGTCTTAACGCATTTGTCTTTTGATTGCTGCTTTATTCAAGCACATGTGGGAGGCTTGCTGTATGCTCAGAGACGTTTATCAATTCAGTTTGCCGATATCGTTGATAGCGCTTCTGCCAATAGTGGATGGATGATGTCGAGAGATATCATGCACCGGCATTTATGCAAGGCAATTGTTTAATTCCACCACCCATATGCCCATTACCATCACAGAAAGCATTAGTTAAATCCAACCGGACACTTTATTCAGCGAGATTCTCAACACGATTGTCTATAATGTAAGCCAACACCCAAGAGTATCCCACAACCACAAATTTTCATCCCATGTCCAGCTTCAGGAGACCCCATCTAATCCCATCCTTGCTAATCATGTAAGCCTCTTGAAATGACAACAGGAAATAAAGATTCTTTTGAATGCAAGTCGTACAAATGATTGGTATGTGGTTGTGGATTTATTGCAATCATGCATCAGTATCCATAGGTGCAACATCACTGTTTTCTGTAGTAGTAGTAGCCGATTGTTGTGCTGCTGCGGTACCGCTGCGTCGAGATCTTGCCGATTCGTCACCCAACATTTCAAGATATGGCTGCAGATCCTCTCCTTCAATGATTTGGAATTTCTTGTCCTTTCCAACAATAGCGAGTGAAGTGTTGTGAATGTTGAGTTCTTTATCCTGCTGCAAAGTGTCACGCAAAGCCAACAAGCCGTGTCGCACAAGTTCCTCCAAAGAAGCTATATAACAAAAAATGTCAATCGCTACTCACACCATCCCATCCATGATCACCATCCATGCTTACCTTCAGCAAATTGTTCATAGCTCTTTTCGAGATAGGTCTTGGCAGATTGAGAACGAGCACCAATCGACATGGCAAAGTATTCAAAGCAGGTACCGGAAGGCGATGCCTCAAACAAGTGTGGACCCGTTTCCTAGACAACAACGTAAGATACCAAACCGATCGCGTATCCCTCATCCTAATCTTACATCGTAACCAGCAACCAATAATCCTACACCATAAGGTCGACGGCCATATTGTTGTGTATTGATTTGAGCCTCTGATGACGTGTATCATTGTTAGCTTTTCAAGCCAAGCCATTCATGCATGCGTTGTTTTGTCACTTACTGTCAGCAATGGTTGTAACGATTCTTTGAACAGGAAGGGGTCGATCATACAACATCTTGGAACGCATTGCTTCGGTACGCATGAAATTGCTGTAGTCGGATCATTAATCATCAATCCTTCTCGAAACATGTGGATATTGCCTTACCTCAAGACACGAGCATCCGATGTCAGACCAGCAATAGCAATGCCCATATGATCATCCACCTTGATAAGCTTTTTCTGGTACGATGCCAAATCACCCGATGAACGCTATACATCCACATATGCATTGAGTGAATATGCTCCAAACAATGGTATGTTGTTATTATTTGCTCACCTTGAGACCCAACAAGATAGCGTATTCGTTACTCCTCAAGCCAATAGCAGCTGAACCTTGCTTGACAGCTTCAACGGCATACTCAACTTGATGGATGCGGCCTTGTGGTGACCAGGTCGAAACGTCATTGTCGTATTGATTTCGAAACTAGAAACAGGATAGCGGAAGGTGTGAATGTTGAGCGTTGTTTGTTGCTAGGAGATCGTCATTTGCTGCAAAAGAATAAACATCCCATACCATGGCGCGCGTTTAGTAGTGTCAACTGGTATTGAAAAAGAAGAGAGGAGGCAAGAAGCACACACAGGACCAGTACGCGCGTTTAAGGTGACGTGCGACAGCAATCAGCGTTCGCCCATTAAAACTCAGGTTGCTGCATACAACCAACCCAGGCACACAGAAGCATCCTTTTGACTCAAATAAGCAATGTACGCCTTTATTTCATCAATATCTTCACATCCACCTATCTCAATCGGGATCTCTTGTTGCTAGAGTGCAATGTATCCTTGTCATCAAGGCATAAATGGATCAGGTGATCATAATGCTTCATGGATTTCTGGATAACGCGCTTCTCATTGATACGGCATGTAAGAGCATAGTGTTCTTCTGGATTCAATTGCTATAGCCATGACACACACATATTTAAATTATATTGACACAATAAAATCCATCATAAAACATACCTCGTGATCACGACGATAGGCATCGATTTCAGGTGGTATCCATAAGTAGACTTCTGGATCCTCATAACAACCACGTCGTCGCAATGACAAGCGATAGCACGCAGTATACACCAATCGCTGCATATGTTCAACTTGAGGATCAGGTCGCACCCTTTTCCCATTGGCAGCAAGAGAGCCTTCCTCGTGCTCATGAATCAATGCCAGATATTTTCGCATATCCCCAACCGCCACGAATACATTCTCTTGATAGCTGTCGAACAAGGCATCGTTTGCAAATACAATGTGGAGCAATACAAGTAGATCATCAGGATATCGCCCATTAACTGCCGTATACCGATCATGGATATCTGGAAGGGCGTAGTTGTTGCTGCCGAAAATGGAAGCAATGATGCTGTGGCTGTTGGTAAATGCAAGGCTCAAGTATTGGATCTTGTCGCAATAGAATCGAAATCTTTCTCGCACATGATCGCTTGCTCGCTTCATCGCCACTGAAGTCATTGGCTGCTTTCCATGCATGATATCTCGCACCGTATCGATACACGCAGCAAATATCATATCTTTTGACACAGAAAACTTCTCATGCTCAAGATCATTGTCGACGTAGCAAAAGCCATAGCGAGTAAGCATTTCAGCCGATGAATGGGGTCCGTAGTCATATACAATCATTTCGCTTTTTTTCACGCTGCGGGTAAGCACCACACGATAATAGATGTCTTGCTCATTTGGTGAATGCTGGTTGTAAAAGTTGACTCCTGCTTCTTCAAGTGCTTCCAAATCATCGAGTAATCCGGTGGTATCCTGTTGTTGATGTTGATGATCACCACCACTCTTCTCGCAAGGAATCGAACAAGAGGGACAATTTCCACCTTGGTTCTTGCCACAAGTTTGACACACGTCAGCACCATCATCGACGTCCAAACGAGCTTGACCCATATGATGATCATCATGCTTCATCAGCAAATTCATAAACGGCACCATGGCAAGGTGATGATAATTGTCGACTCGAAGCATATGAGAGCGCGCAAGAATGACATTGGAGAAGAACTTGGTATAGGAACAAGGAAAAGGGATCTGCACTTTTTGGTGGTCATCCCAAACGTGGATCTTGCATATAAAGTTAGCTCATTGGCTTTTTCACAGAGGAGAGCATTACGTATCTTACCGTGCGACCTTTGGTTGTATTTTCTATTTCAGTACCATGCAGTAAATCTCTGTCTTCTCTTTTCCATGTCACAGGTGTCATAATGCTGGTCGGTAAAGATTGCAAGTATCCTTTCCAAGGAGATTCATCCGCCTTCTCAGCCTCATACATCAAAGCAAGAGCAAGAGAGCATTCAGGTTGTAGAGTGGAATTCAGACCCTCTTCCACAATCGTATCAGCAATGGCCGTTGTTTTGGATGAAAGCAGTGACGACCTTGGGATCCATGCAACTAAACGCACATGCAGAATAAATCCCATCAATGTCAACTTTTGTACATACTGTATAAATGTATGTGTACTCACTGATGTCTCCCTCTTTGCAATCCTTGATGGCATAACATGCATATGTGTTGTCTGGAACATCTGGATTCAAGCATGCAGGTTGTATTTCAATAAGTTCCTTGTCCCAAGCGACTCCATTGTCTTCAAGGAATTTCAAAAAGAGATCCATGTTCGTGTTGTTTTCAGGCATTGTGGACTGGGAAGTGATTGTAAAAATGGGGAAGAAATGAGCAGAGAAGAAGGTGAAGGGCGCTGCGTACCAAATATGTAAAATTTCGTCACGCGTGATGGCGTGCGGCATTATCGTAAACCATAACAATGGAACTGATCAAGTAAATAAAGGAGCGTCCATGGTGAGACTTTAGTTGGTTTGCTGCTTTTCGATTACATGTATCCTCAATGATGGCTGACGATGACATCAGAGTATGCAACTTGGCGATGTCTGATACGTACAGAATAGCTTCCCATAATAGCTTAATGATGAATTTGGGCAGCCGAACCTCCATGCATTTGACGTGGACTCCATCCTTGATACGTAAATGGACCCATCCATTTTCTGTTTTATGAAGGGTGATGGTTGACGTTGCTCATTTTTCATTGCTCTTTATTTGAATGCTTCTTTATTGCGTGCTGTGTCATATACTTTATGTTCTGTGTGAGTTAAAATGGTTGACAGCTCCATTGTTTATGCTTGTCATACATGTAAGTGCGGGCATCCTGGTATTGGGTAAGCTCAAGTGCCGTGTGAGAACGTGTGCAACCTATAATGCAGCACACTCACCCAAGCATTCAGTCATCACGTGATGCTATTGGATCAAAACATTGAGCAGATGGCGATGGATGGATCCCGTTTTGGTGTAAATAGGAGCTACTGTGGGTAATAAAGGCCTACTGCTATGGGTAAAATAGGCCAAGTGATACATAGGTCCTATGCAAGTTCATTTTCTTATGATGCAAGCGACATTGCTATTGACGTATACGCTTCAATTGATTGACCGACGACGCGTTCTCCTAAAGGAAATCAGCTCAGACGACCTTGCTCCTTGAGGTAAAAGATAAGAGATAGAGAAAGTCCATGTTGTCTTACGAGCAAATGGCTCAAATGGTAATGAAATGACTGTATACAGCCGATATTTTTCCAAAAAGCAAGGTGATAGGAAGATAGAAAAGATGATGAGTAGAGGAAGCGAAAAATACCACGGGTGCGGAATACCATTTTCGTACCACACGGGATGTTGCAGGATGTGTGTTCCCGAGGTGCCACTTCCATACTTGTCACCTGATCCATAAGCCTTTGTCACTAGATTTCGATAAGATCATTCTGCATCATTTTAGCAACTCATCCAGAAAGAGCAACTTTTTGACAAGGTAGTATCTTGTACCTTATTCATGACGTGGATCGGCTATAATAATGATTTCACGTCAAACCACTTTTGTGGGAGGCTTGTTTATAATCGAACAAAGGAAATCATCCAAAGGATTGAATCATATTATTGAGTCTTTGTGGCAAAAAGCTATTTACGCTAAGTATACCTTAGAAGCGAGAGAGCCATGGGCCCTGAGAAAGCTATAGCGCGTATATTGCTGGCTATCAGCCACATGGTCTTACAAAATGGTGTAACAATGAGATTGCGAGAGGTGACACACGGATCACTTTTATTGATAATCTTTGGAAATGTACAGCTTTTTGACGTGTGTGGGGAAATGTCTAGTGTGAAAAGGAGATAGATAACGCTAAACCATGATCACCCAATTGCTTAATTGGCACCAAACATTTTCTTGAGATAGGCCGTGCTGTATGATTTTGGACGTTCCAATGGCATTCCAAGTGCTCTGTCCCAGCAGATTTGAGCCAACACACCAATTCCTCTGCTGACGCCAAACAATACAGTGTAAAAGTCTTGCTCAACGAGGCCATAGTATTGCAAAAGCACGCCAGAGTGGGCATCGACATTGGGCCAAGGGTTCTTGGTCTTGCCATGTTCAGTAAGGACACCAGGCTGAAGAAGAATAAATAATAGGTGAATCAATCATATTCCATATTTTCCCAATCCTCCATCCAACAACAATGTACTTACGATAATGTGATACAACTTGGATACTAAACCAAAGAGTGGATCGTCGGGGAGATGCTTGAGCGCAAATTCACGTTGGGCAGTGTAACGAGGATCAGTTTTGCGTAAAACAGCATGACCATAACCAGGAACGACTTGACCGCTGTTAAGAGTGTCCCACAAGTACTTTGTAATTTGCTCATCGCTAGCGTCAATACCAATGGTGTCCTTGAGCTTGAGGGTCCAACGTAACACTTCTTGATTGGCTAAACCATGGAGTGGACCAGCAAGGCCATTAAGGCCAGCAGCAAATGATAGATAGGGATCGGATAGAGCTGAACCTACCAAATGTGTGCTATATACAAAGATGCAAGCGTCAACAACAATGGCAACACAAAGAACCCAACACCCACCCCACCCGTAATTTCCTTTCTCAACCGCCCCAAAAACTGCCACTTACGTATGAGCTGAGACGTTGCCACCTTCGTGGTCCGAATGGATAGTAAGGTACAATCGCATCAAGTCGACAAATTCACTGTTGTCACTGAAGCCCAACACCTTGGCCAGGTTATGTGAGTAATCCTTATCCATATCAATGGAAGCTACTTTGCCATCCTTGTAAACATTGCGGTAGATACGGCCAGCGATATTGGGAAGCTTGGCAATAAGGTCCATGGTGTCTTCAAAGATAGGATCCCAATAGTTTGACTTGTGGATACCTTCAGCATACGCCTTGGCAAAGTGTGATTCATGTTGTAAGGCGTTAATGGCCAAAGAAAATTGGGACATGGGGTGGAGAGTCTTGGGGCATCGATCAATGAGCTCTTCAACAAAGCTGGGGATAGCTGAACGTGCCGCCCATTCGGCTGATACACCCTTGACTTGTTCAGCAGTGGGTACTTCGCCTGTCAACAACAACCAATAAAGACCTTCTGGTAAGGGTTCGCCACCGTCATGTGCCTTTGGTAACTTTTGTTGACATTCTGGAATGGTCAAACCACGGAAACGGATGCCTTCTTCAGGATCCAAGACAGAGCCTTCCCAAATAAGACCCTTGATACCACGCATACCACCATAGGCTTGGTCAACTGTTACTTCACCAAGTGCCTTGTTTCCATAGGCTTTACGGAATTCCTTGACTTCAGCTTGCTTTTCTGGAATCAACTCGGCAAATCTCTCCTTGAGACTCTATTTGGATCGACATGCATACGCGATGCGTCAGCTTTGTTTTTGTGTAAAAGATTGATTCATTTACCTTGGCTTGAGAAGCATATGCACGAGAAGCAATCTTATTGAAGGAAGCACGATGGGCAGCAGCACCCTATGTTGCATAAATAGCATGATGAGCGGATAGTGTACAAGAGAGCTGCATAAAAGCGGAGGATCATAATGATGATGATGGGGGTGGATGGCAACAGTGGATAATGTCTGTGATGGTGGTGGTAGATTGGAAGAGTGTGTTCAAAGTACCTTGATTGAAGAGAAAGCGCGAACAGCAGCAGACATTTTTTTTGTTTTCAACAGGTAAATAAAGAAAGCAGTGAAAGAGAAAGAGAGTTCGACAGGTGGGATTATATATGGATCGGAGTGTTGGCCCATTTGCCTCTTTTGTATGCAGCCGGCAGGGGTGTCGGCTGTCTTTTTACGTGTGTAACTTTTACAGTGATATTATCTCACACGCATGTACGTCTCTTTTTCGTGGCATAGCTCGTTTTGTGCATAGAGTGTTTCATCCATCAAGGTGATGCGAGATATAACTGCTATTTGCATGCAGCACCAGTCATGTGAATCCAGAATTCAATATATGTGGAAAATGATAAAGTTTAACTATATACACACACAAATAATGATATAACAATAGAGAGAGATGGCTATAATATAGAGGGGGATGGTATCGCGTATGGGGTAGATAAAGGTGAAACAGACACATCACAATAGCATAAATAATTATAAATACATGGAAGATTGTGATGATGGGAAATGACCAGCTGCAGAGTACGAGGAAGAAGAAGAGGGGGATGATGACACGGGTTGATATGGACAAGACGTCTGTTGTTGCTGTTGCTTGGTATGATGGTGAATCGGTGATGAAGACGGTGGAGGTGTAGGAATGCCAAGTGGATGTGGATGAGCATTGTATGAATAATAAGATCCATATGACATGGCAGCAGCAGCAGCAGCAGCAGCAGCAGCAACAGCGGGATCAACAAGACCTGGTGGTGTTGACTTTCGAAAGTTAGCTTGCTGATAAAGATTGATACTTGAACGTGAATGACGTGGTAAACGATGTTGATTATGTTGTGCTGGTAACGGTTGCCAAATAGAAGTATCAGGGCTACTGCTTCGACCTGCAACCAATCCCATGCTACCATGGCGTTGTCGTACGTATTGTTGTGGAGGAGGTGAACAAGTCGATTGACGCCACACATCACCCACCACCATACTATGTCGTTGTTGTCGCCTATCAGGTGATGCACCATGTTGAAATATAGCTGATGAGGATGTCGTATATTGATTTGTGCGGCGATAATCATCATCGTCTCCAGCTAATGCGATAGGGCTATCATGGTTGGACATGGGAGTATTGTATCCGGCATGTGGTGAATGTGGATAATGCATGTTCATATTTCCCAAGCTCGTCATCCTTCGAACACTTCCTCCTCCTGATCGTAAGCTTCCATTTGATGACATTTTTGTAAGCAAGGGTTGCTGACTTGTATAAGCTGCGTATCCAGGTTGCTGTTGTTGTTGTTGCTGCTGTTGCTGTGGCAACGTATCGAAAACGGCACGACGATGATCATCCATAGATAAACCAGTTGTCATGTCGCAAAGTCGATCAATCGTGTTATCTGAATGATGACGCATGGCAGTGGATGAGCCCAAAGAGGTGGAACGAGCATGTCGTACTGCTCCAGAGTTGTTGTTGTAAGATGAAGGCTTCTCATACATGAGATTCTTGAGCATTTCTTGTTCCATAAAGCCAACTTTGAGTAATTGATCTCCGTATCGTTGTAGTTCACTGATCGGTACTGACAAGTTAAAGTCGTTCAATGCAAGAAACTCCAATTCCAGGTTGTTAAGTTCACCCACTGATAGTCCGCCAACCTAAAGAGTAATTTATCATGTCATCAATCCACCTGCTGCCACAATCCACACACACACCACGCACACCCTGGTTGTACGACATGATCCCTACCTTTGCATATCTCGTGTTGGTGTAATATACATCGCTGAAGAACTTGCTCGACACCATGATACCAGTAATAAGCAGTCGATGGATGTTGTATGAATCAATGGTGAAAGGTCTGCCTGTACGCGACAAGGAGTTCTTGGACATGCGGTCAAAGTACACCAACAAGCTGAGAAAGCATTCATTGGAACAAGGGCAATACTTCAAGATGCGAGACAAGTATGAGAAAATGTCAATGTTGGGAAGAGTACGAGCATGGAAGCGAGTGCAATGCGTAATGTCGGTCAGAGGAGTGGCATCTGCTTGTGAACAAGAAGCGGCGACGAGAGAGGCAGAAGAAGCCCGACGACCAAGGTCTTTGCGGCTGCGACTAGTAGCGACGACTCGAGATAGCTGATCATTGGCCACACACATGCGTTCCAACAAGGAGGCTAGTAAGCGTATAGTTTCAATAGCTGGGTATCTTGCAATATCAAATGTAGGTGACATGAGCGTGCGAGGGGTATCAGAAAGAGAGTTCAACAACAAAGATCATCGCGTTCCTCTTTTTCATACTGAGTTCCAAAAAAGATAGCACACTTTTATTCAGCACAGCGCAAATAATCAAGCAAAGAACGTGTGGGTCGACCTGAATCAACATGGTTTAGTGTAAATGAAAAGCACCTTGTCTGCTTTCAACTTACCACTCATTCCTTTTATATGATATCCTTCCGTAGTAGATGATTCCATCACACCAGCAATGTCGATATGGGCCCATTGTATCTCTGGTTGTCCAGCCACAAACTCTTTCAGAAATGCAGCAGCACTACAAGATCCACCTGATCGTCCAGCTGAATTAACGAGATCCGCCACCAAAGACTCTTTCATTCCTTTGAGATAATCATCGTGCAATGGCATACGCCAAAAAGGATCCGCTGCAGTCTTGCCCGCTGTCTCTAGTCTTGACCATAATTCATCGGAATTGGTAAACACGCCTGCAAATGCCTGTCCAAGGGCAACATCCATGGCTCCAGTAAGCGTCGCCACGTCGATAATCGTCTTTGGCGCGTACGTTGAGCTGAGATAATAAAGTGCATCGGCCTGCAAGATTATAAAGGCAACTCAACTATCAGCCATCCATCCATTCATTCCCCCACCAGCCAAAGCAAGCAAAATACTTACCAGGATCAATCTTCCTTCTGCATCTGTATTGGTGATCTCAATCGATTTCCCATTCATGGCCCGAACAACGTCGCCAGGCTTGGTTGCCTTTCCAGATGGCATATTCTCGCATAAAGGAATCATTGCTACCACGTTCACAGGCAACTGTAACTTGCAGATACCATAAAGAGCTAACGTTTCATGATACATTTTAGTTGGTGGCACGAACGAACAAGATGTCTCCTTTGTACTACCTGCAGCAACTGTAGCCGCTCCACCCATATCTCCTTTCATCAACGCCATGTTATTGGAGGGCTTGAGAGAAATGCCGCCGCTACACAACCGGATATAGACAATGAGCTGTCAACTAATGTCAACAAGAGGGTGATCTACTCACGAATCAAATGTAATGCCTACATAATAATTACCACCAATGTCAATCATCATATACCCAATCAATTGTGACCATTCCATATCCATACCTTTGCCAACCAATCCATAAAGCGGACCATCGCCACCATTGTAATGAATCTCGAGAAATCGTAAAGGCTCTTGACTAATAAACAAATGATGCATGTCGTCAATCGCTATCCCTGCTGCTAAGATGCGGATCATAAAAAAACATACCTTCCTTGAGCCACTGATAGGAAAGCATTCATCTTTTGTCGGACTGCCCAATCATGATCATGCACCATAACCTCCACGTTTTCCAGGCCTGCCAAGAGATAAGCCATTTCCTCTGCGAATGTCTTTGGTGTCATCAAGTTGGCTGGTGCTGCCATGAGACGTCGTGCCAAATTTTGCGAATTGCCGTACACCAATCCAGTTTCCCACGAAAGATTGGATGAACCTGTGGATTGTCCAAAAGGCCCGACACGTAAATTGGGTCCCTGTTTAGTCTTGAGCTTGTCGAATGCATACTGGGCTAAGACGGCGCCTTCTGCTGCTCCATGTGCATTGTTGGATACGTCCACACCAATATGTTGGTTATCTCCTTCTGAATAATGCTTCTTCAAGGCTTGGATACCAATCGCTGTCTACTGTGCTCAATAAGTATACATCATTATTATGATGATCACGCTACTCTCCACTTACTGAACGGCGTGCTGTTTCCAGGGCAACGTCTTGGCTCATGTTGCTTTTAGGCTTGTCTCCCAAGGATACCACTGCCAACTGTTTTATGCCTCCAACATTGTACAATAAACGGACATCGTCTTTCTTTGTGAAATTGGAAGTGGACAACTGCTCGAGTATCTGATTACGCGTTGAGTCGGAAATGCCTTGAGTTGCTGTTAAATTGAGATCGTTGTTGTTGTATGCTCCCAAAACAAGCGCATCGTATCCGTGTGGGTTGGTAAAGTGTCGCACTTGTCGTGTTGCTGTTGCTGCTACGCGCCGAGTTGTTGACAAGGGAGCATGTCGTAGTAGTAGTGCTGGTCGTAGTGGTTGTGGTGGAAACATGGGTGTAATAGAAAGGGAGAAACCAGGGAATGGTCCAAACTCAGAAGTTGCCCAATAATTGGATTGCGTGTAACGAACGATAGGAACAAGCACTACTTGCATGAATCGACATACATGATGAGACAACATTTACTTTTACAAGATGCTATTTATTTTCATTCGAATACAAGGAGGAGGAGAAGCACGCCGTGTTGTTCAAGAAAACATCTTTCGATAAACTGCCTTGGATGATCGATCATAATCATTGATTCTCTTGTTGATCACCTTTTCCATTGCTATGAGATTGGTATCTTCAGGGTGTGCCTACAATCACAATATCAATATGCCTTATCTATCATTCGATTCCATTGTACTGTACCTGTAATCCAAGTTTTACAAATTCCAATCCTTCTTCATATCTCGCTGTCTCTATACATGCTTGGCCAATTCGGAAGCAAGCCTTGACATTGCATGGATCACGATCCAGTACCTAAGTTTACATTATTAATAAACGTTCCAAAATGAACCACTATCCGATGCCCACAACTCACCTTTTTACAAACTTCGATTGAGTTTTCCCACTGACGTAATTTCAAATAACACATTGCAACGTTGGATTGAAGGGCAATCACCAGCTCCCGACAAAGGGCAGTTTCTTCAGGTTCACAATCCCATAGATCAATAATGTATTCTCGTCCCTAGATACCATGTCAATCAGATATTGGAAATCACAATCCACTTTTTACCTTTTTGTATGCGAGTAATGCGTGTTCAACGTCTCCCTTTTTAAACAGATCATTGCCTTCTTGTTTCTTTGATGCTGCCATTTCCAAACGTTGCTTTGCCGAAGCAGCAGGCTATGTCAACACGTATTTGAGTATATACATGAAAGGTAAACCATATCATGACAACTATACCTCCCAGGTGCCAAGTAATTCTACTTCGAAGCGTAAGCTTGCTTTTGGTGGTACCAATGGGTTCCTTCCTTTTGCACCATAGCCTATAGTGCATTTTCTATGTTAAACTTGTCGTTCCATATTTAAACAGCCACCATATACACGCACGTACCATATTCATAGTCGCAAACGATTTCAGCAACCTCTCCAACTTTCATGGTAGGAACAGCAATCTCCCATGCTTTGATCACTTGACCTGTCCAACGCTATATTAGCCTCGCTTTCGCCATATCATCCTTGCGTCATGAACGCACCTCCTTCAAGCTTGAATTCAAAAGGAACCTTGCGATCGCGCGAAGAATCAAACTTTGTATTTCCCTTGACCAGGTACGCGTCGTAATGGACTATGCATCGTGTCATTGAGCATTGCGTGTCCCACAACGTTTGGGTTCCTTTATATTTACCTACCACCCACTTGACTCTTGCTTTTGGGAAGAGCACCGAGACCTTCCTTGATAATGCGTTTGGTGACCTTGCCGTCCGAAGTCAAGTTTTCTGCTGCGCTGCTCATAGTGGAGGTGGAGGTGGAAGAGGAAGAAGAAAGTGCGATCGGGGAGACAAAAGCTGTTCCGATTGTGGTCAGATACAATGAGCCTTCCTGCTGCTAGACAATGAATCCAAATAAAAAGAATTGGCCCTTTTCCATAATAATCATTTCATCGTAATCGCATGTTAGCATCCTCCACAACAAGCTATCATCGTCCTATTTTTGCAGCAGCATGTCAAGGACGCGCACTCAGTTCGCCACTATGTTTATGCTGGTGCTCTTGACACCATCCATCACCCTTACAGCATCGGTAAATCTAAGGGTATCTACTTCTCAAAGCAATAACAATGATGCATGAGGTCTCTATTAGAATAAAGTTGATCAACATATGCGAGAGCACCTTGTGTGAAACTTTACAGTTCGTGATGGCCAATCTCAAGGTCATGGGCCCTTGGACCACCCACACTATTTATATTCTCGTCCGGTCATTGTCGGATCCGGATTATAACAAAGCATGTGGTTTTATATGAACAGATTGATCAAGGTTGAGTTGGACAGCCTCGAGGACAAGCATTCGGGTGGGCAATCCCAGTGTAACTCACTCTATCTGGCATTTCAATGAATTTGGACGGTTGCAGAATATCAGTTGATCATAGTCAATCCAACATTACACCCTCCTATTCACGATTTTCATTGTAAAGCATAGGTTCCTTATTATGGCAAAGTTGATCAGCGTGCCCAGGAGCATATTGTGTGGAAGTTTCAGGTTTGTGGTGGGCAATCTCAAGGTCATGGGTCGTCCACCCTATATACATTCTGATCCGCTCATCGTCGGGCGCTCCCATCCAAATTCTCATAATGAAGCATGTGGTTTTTAAATGAATGAAGATGATCAGCACACCGAAGCCCAACCGGCTGACGAAGTTTCACGATGGAGGTGGAAAATGGCGGGGGTACTTGCGTTCCGTCCGTGCATCATCTCCCCTATATTTGGACCGCCGGATTCATTGAATCATCATAATGAAGCATGCTGTTTTTAAATGAATGGAGTTGATCAGCATAACTCAGCGTATATGCTTACAAAACTTCAGATTCGAGGTGGGCAATCCCAAGGTTATTCATATTAAATGACATTTCAATGAATCCGGCGCTTTCCCAATTTCCCGCCGTCATAGTAAACCTCACATTGTGCTCTCCCTTTCGAAATTTTCAAATGAAGTGTGAGTTCTTTATTAAGACAAAGTTGATCAGCATGACGTAAAGCATATTGTGTGAAAGTTTGAGGTTCGAGAGAGGCAATCTCGAGGTCATGCATTAATTACAGTGTGCATTGATATGTCGGACGGTGCCTGACCTATTTAATTCCCACCTCTTCCACACCCAGTCTTCTGCCTCTTCCTCCCATTCTCAACTATTGCCCCATTCAACTACAACTACAACCTGCGAACGATTGTTCTGCTTCATCCCATCATGTCAATCCTACAACTGTCTTGATCCGATTGCCTTTGACTGAATGGCAGGTCCATGGCGTGTACACTCCACGACAACACCCGCGTTTCTTGACACTGCACGTTCTCTTGTGCACTCCTCTACCACAACCAATCGTAACAGCATTCGTTCCTGCAATTACTAGCAACGGCTCCATTGTCTCAAACAGCGTTCACAGCCCTGTCATTCTACAACAACACACGCTCTTGCACACTTTTCTACCGTGACCAAACACAGCAGTCGTTGTATTATCAAGGTCTTTATTCCAATGTCTCAAGTTACTTGCAGCAACCTGCTTTGATACATGCGGATTCCAATGGACAGGGTGCTATATCAGCTATCATCATACAAGCCATCTTCACCTGGTTGAGCTGCGATGGAAAATGACCATGAAAGAGATAGACCAACAGCAGGACGGAAGAGGAAACATATCAAAGCAACATTGGACTAGCAATAGTTATCATGGATGGGTGGAATCAAGTGCAGTGGTGGGATATCCTGGAATGTTGCTTTGGTTACCTGGAGCGAGCATCGCCCGCAAGAATGATCACGTGGATACGGCTTAGGATGATGATGGATTGGATGGGATTGACGAAATGGATGATATCTTGGCAGACATGGATGCTGTTGGAATACTCAACTCAACGCATGCAGCAGCTCTTTTTACAATCATGGACGAAGGATGCTTATGACGGCGTCAACCAAGGATAGAATGACACATTTATCCCTGTTACCCTCTATGTGATTCACCCATAGCTTATTCAATCTACAATGCTGTTCCCCTATCATACTTACTCGATAAACATCCACACTACCATGTGCTATTCTTTGAATGTTACACTGAATGAAAATTGGATTCAACATGATGTTTAGGAGGGTATCGTAGTATAAGCTTATATAGTCAAGATGCGGATCACTTGATTGGATTCTTGATTGGAAGTTGTGATAGAAATTTGAAGGTCGGGAAGCGAGATTGGATCATTTATATCATTGTATGTGTGGGGATGCTTTTGTCGTTTTGTCTTTCCGAAAGAAGGAACAACCTGTGGCTAGGATCTCATAAGTCAAACATGTTGAATGGAGGGTCCTATTCCACTTTGTAGCCAGCTCCACGCCCAAACCTCTACAAACAACTTGTGTCCTCCGTGCAAATGTTGAAGATGATCTCCGTGTACAAGAATTCATTGCTCTTGTTATAATGGCTACCTTCGTCATCCAATATTCACAAGACAATCAACATCATCCCATTTTTGCAGCAGCATGTCAAGGGCGTACACTCAGTTCTCCGCCATGCGTATAGTGCTCTCGGTGCCATCCATCAGAAGAAAGCAGCTTCATCGCCCTTATAGAAGAGGTAAATATAAGGTATCTGTTTCTCGAAAGCTTTCAAAATGAAATCCTTATACACTGATATTGCTGTTTCTTTTTAATAAATGTTTTGTACACATCAGCCATATGTATTATTAGCTTTACGTAAATCGACTTGATATGCATGATCACTAATCGGAGTGATTCTTGTCAAGCATTTCTGCTTATTCTTGATCAGAGTCTGTCGTCAAACTGTATTGGAATCGGTCATTCTTAGAATTTTGATCTATAACATGACCAGAACACCATAGTCATAGTCGGCTGCATCCATGCCTTGCTGGGTGGATTATCCCAATGACCACGTTTTAGGCAGCAAAAATCCTTTGTGTCCCTTGTACCCCTCTTCTCCTTGATACAATGCGCAACGAAAGCTCTGGTTTATTTTATATTACGGAGCCAACCACGCACTCATATTCAATCAAACTCATTGTCTCGCTGCTTTGAAAAGCTTTCAAGTCGTCTACAGCTATCGTGTTGCTTAGAGGCTGCTGATAGGTAGCTCCACCCATAAGAACGCACGTATCCAAAAGGTAGAAGCATATCCTGCCAGGTCTACACTCGTTGCCATCATTGACTCCCTTTACAGTGTTTACCTTCACAACCCTTATACGTACCTCGTCCTGCATTGCAAAGTGTAAAGTGTATAAAGAAGAGAGGTATTGACCTGAGCATGAGCAAGCATCACGTATTCAGTTGTTATAAATCCACTCTAACCACCCGTCATGATAAAAAGCTGTCGATAGTGCTGTTATATCATAGGAATATCTTTTTATTCTCGTTCATGTATCAATGTCTACCCTTTTAATATTGGAAACAGCGCTCCTTGCATAACCAATCATATGACATGGTCCTGTGTATATTCAAGGGTCAAATCAAATTGCTGTAAGCTGCTGCAGATTGAAGGCATCGCGTATGTTGTAGTTCACCAATGATCCACAGCTGCAAGGGGACCAGGGTTGCTGATGATGGGATGAATTGGTGTCTGGTGTTGACTGCCGACGATTAGATCCATTATGTACCCGTAGCTGGTAACATGAAACTGGAACGTGACAAGAATGAGAGGTCGTTGTCGTTGTTTTGCGTTGTCTTTGATTTCATTGTTGCTCTCCATCATCAACCAAATAGTCCGAACTGCTGCCATGTATCCAAATTCCAATTTACTCTGACATGGTTCCTGGTGCTCATGATCAACCTCCTCGTTATCCCGATCAAAGCAGGTCTCCGCATCTTTGTGCTCTTGAAATGATCCGTATCCAGGATAATCAATCGTCATCACTGTCGTCAAGTATCCGAAAACATATCCAAGTCCAGGTCTTGCCTTCATGTTCACCTTTAACAAAGGTACCTGATCGTGTCAATTTCAATCACGTGTGACTATCTTCCAAGCACAATGTGGAGTGGCATGTAATGCAATGCCGATGTCGAAGGCCTTGTGATCAAATATGGGGGCCCCCTTCCATGTTCCAGCATCTTCTTGTAAGGCATCATCATCCACAATACATCTCGGCGTGTCGTGCAGTTTCACTACATACGATGGTCATTTCAATCAGAATCCGTTTTAGCGTAATCATCTCGTTCACCACGTACCTTGAAATCCAGTATCAAGAATATAAACATTGAAACATCCAAACTTGAGACTTTGCCCCTTGCTGATAATTGGTTGCATGGGGCGTCGTCAACTCTGTGCAAACTTTGCCTTGCGTAATAGCGAGATAGCGGGTCAAGGTTGCAGGCGTGTAGCTTGTGCTGTTGCAAAATAATGTCTGGGTGCCTTCAGCTTGAGCTTGCATATCATTCGTGGTGGTAAAATCCTTAGACCAAATAAACGAACCGTCGTATATAATCCCGAGCCGCATGCACGTGATATGATCCAGTCTTCTTGCTGATAACCTGGAAAGTAACCACCGTGGCATTCACTCTTGACGACATGCATCCATAACCCTCATACAGTGAGTCGCCACTGACCTTGCATTGCGATGATTGCTTGAAATTGACGCATACTTGGTGGCAATGGATATCGGTGGCTGTCTGAGATGGCACCGTCTACAACTATCCCACTAAACGATAAACACCGTTAAACATCTATCACTTCCCAAGTTGAGCCATCCATTCGCTTTTTACCTTGATAAATGGGTGGATCACTGTTTGGATAATGTCGAGTGTGTAGAGATGATGTTGGAGAATGAATGTCCAAAGTTGTTGTGGGAGATAGGAATATGATCCGTGCTATCGTCAACATGCTGTAGTGTCATACCAAGGAAAAGAACATGTTGCTTGTCGTCATCCAGCTTGAAAAAGAACTCGTTGCATAACCCGTAAAGAAAGAGTGTCGATGTCAACGGCTGCGAGCCAATTGTAGCGAGGGAGTTGGTGAGCTTGTCGTTATCCAGTGGAAGTAAATGCAGCTAAAGAAGTCGAAGAAAAATAGACGTAAGAGACAGCACCCTTATTTATTACTCTGCCCAAACTTGCCTGTTTTCTGCCCGCGGCTACACCACGACTCCTTCTCATTCCCAGTCGTCATCTCCATTCCAATAGCTCTTTTCCTCAATGTCCACCTTGCAGTTGCTGCTTGAAACTTGTATGCTGAATTATATATCCTGTGCAAGTCCATCACGTCAGCAAATATCTGTAGCTTGCATCATGTGTTGTTTTTCTTGTTGCTACCTTGCCAACCTCTTGCTACAAGAAAGAAGCATGTGTGACATAGGAGGATCCGTGGACAAGAGAATCAATAATGGGTCCGTGGTATAATGGGATATTCCGCTTACCTCGTAGCTGAATGCGGAATATCAACCAGAGTGGTGATAGATTGGCGGTGAAGACTAAGAAGGAGTGGTGTTAATACGACAATTCTTCTCAACATGATTATTGGAATTACCTGAGTAGGTGGTTTTAGATATAAGACAATACCACGTTTTAGAAATTCCCATCAACCTTGTCAAACAATCGCATGCATCCGGAATCCATGATAGATGATAAGCCTAAGAACCATGTAAGCAGCAAATTACCAACATTACCAATAAACAATACGCACTTGCTGTGGAAGCCGCCTTGTTGCATAACACATGATGATGACTGTCAGACTGAGCATTCCTACAAGTCGAATTAATAGCAAGTAAAAAGGCAGTCACTTGCCTTTTGGAAAAAGCTTTCGTGTTCAAGCTGATCCTCAAATACAATACACCCCAAGTCAATGCCAAACGAACAGCGCATGTGAGCAGATAGCGGATAAATGTGACGTTGGAGAGACGCGTCTTTTCTGAAGCCATCCTATATTTTCATAGATCAGTATACACCAAATTCAGGTACCTCATGGTGATAGCAGGCACTTACAACGTGAATGAACCATGGCCTACGCAAAAAGTGAACGGCATTTCATTGTACTTGGTGATACAATCAACGTCGGGTGATCGGAATTTCCCTGATCCCAGCTGCATAAACAAGCGGTCTTGCATGTTCCACAATGGCACGTGATACATTTCCAGGTTTCTCGCTATCCTTTGCACCGCGTGTACATATCCATGGCCATCGAATCCAACATCATAGAGCAGTTCTTGTAATAGCCCATCCATCCATCCTGTCTTTAAATGATTATTGAAAGCCGTGCGATTGATCATGCTGGTCTCTTCCGGTTGATGATTGCATCGAAAGGTGCTTCTTGGTATTGTTCAATCTTGCTGATCGCTCTTGTATCCATAATGAAAAATGGATCCCGAGGATTAGATTGCATTAGAAACCTTGTATTGGATGTCATTCACATTCACAAGACACATACCTTGCAATCCTAGCCATGACAGCATTCGAGAAAACGACTTGCTCATCTTTGTGTATGTATGAATCGCGTCAGCAATACCGTTATATCATCATCACGGCCATGAACGGTACCTGGATGATGATAGCAAACAACATCATCTTCCCTGATCCACGCGTCCTGATAACGATAGTGCGATCCCTTTGTCAGCTATAATCATTGTCAAATATATAACCAAAGATGTTACCTTTTTCACAGCGCCAAAGAGAAGAAACCTTGTATACCCTTGTATCATTCTGTGGCCTATTCCACCATGTGTCAGTATTCGTTTGCAGTATAACACGTATTGCTTGTAACTTGACTCACTCGTGCGTTGTCATTGCGTGTCAACTGATTCTGGCAGGGTTGGAGTTGGAGTTGCCATTGACCACGGTTGCCATGCCATGTTGAGAGATTACTGTTATAGAGAGAAGGCCATGTTGTTGTGCAGTGCTGGTTGATTGCAGGTTGTCGTCATGGTAAGCTTGGTGTGTGAATGGAGGTGAGGCGGGAAGAAGAAAAGGCGGGCCTGACTTTTGCACTCTTTCTTTTGCACCTTTTCCTTTTCCTTTTCTCAGTTTCTCTTTCTCCTTTCCTCTCGCCCCTTCCTCATTACCACAATGAGCCAACGTCTTCGTATTCGCATTCATCAGCAGCCTTGTTGAATCCAGCGACAAAAAGGCGTCTCTCTTTTCCACTGTCGGCCATCGAGCTTCAACGTCTACCTTCTTCTTCAACAACAGACACGTTCTTTTGGGAACGCATCGCAGCAACCAACAACGCATCTCCTCTCTGCTCTTGTTGAGACTACCAATGGCGAGATCGTGGGCGCTATTATATGGAAAGGGATATTGTTACAAAGACGTCAGCACATTAGCCAGCAACCGATATCGAAGCACAGCTTTCAGTGATGCATATAAAATGGCGACAATGTACGTTGTGGATAGGGCAAGCATGGGTAATCAAAGTACTGATCGAGTATCTTTATGATGATATAGGATGGTTTTGATGGTCGATACCACGTGCATCTGTATGGCATCTTTTTCAACATCATCACATCCAACCAGCAGCTATGTCACTACAGCCTTTACGAGTACATCTGCAAGGAGAATCATACAAGAATACCCCATTCTCGACAGCATTATCTGAGTGATCAACATACACCAAGGTTCTGGATGAGTGATTCATTTTCCACGCAAGGAGTTACACGGTTCATGCAGGTAAGACCAATCAAATCATGTGGACTGCAAGCAAGATATTAAAGGTCTCTTCAATTTTGGTGGTTGCCACACACAACAGCACAATGGGTCTCCATGCCAACAAGCAACCAGTTCCTTCAACGACTTATCACTTCAAATACAAGTCATGTGTCCATGCTTTCCAAAGGTAAGGACAAGGAGAGCGTGCGTATTATACTAAGCAGGAATACTAAGAATGGCACCAATAGATATCGTTCATAGCAGCATCATTCCACAAAGTATCATCACACTCCACAACAATGCATTCTATACGACATTCAAGATCCAGCAAGGCGTCGATGTGCGGGGTGGTAATCATGATGGATATTCGTCACAATCCTGGACATCAAGTCATCAAAAACGCTACGTCACATTGTAATTTATCAGCACATACACCCAAGTCATGAATGCATGGTCCGTTTTCAATCTGCTGCTACAATATCATCATGGTAAGAACAAGGAAATGGATGTGGATCTATGAGTAGGTGCTGACTACTACCTTTGACATTCCCGACAGCGTTAAGGATAAGAAATGCAATATCATCTCATGGGTGATCAACCAGCAATGGCGGATGGCGCATTACCAACCATCTTCATCTGGGAAGAAAAAAAACTCAGGTACCAGGAACATGGGAATGAAAAACGTTGATTGCGGGCTTTCTTTCCAGCACACACGTTGGCACAAAAAACAGCGCAGTGTCGATTCTATACGGGTGGTTCATTCTTCAGAGGAGCAGTATTTCAAGGAGCAGGAATATAATGGCGTCTCAATCCAATGCTGTATATACGTATCATGAATACGTTTTGAATATGGATGGATGACTTTTCCCGCATCAGCATTGGCGTCAAATTCAAGTTAGCTGATAGCAATGGGTGCCTACCAAGTACCTTGGATGCCTGCTTTCCAGAAGGATTCACGAGAATACAGCAACATGCACACCAATCACCATACATCAACGTCGCCTACGTCAAGGATGTGATATTGCTGTACTACAAGGGAGGGTAGAGATGGTAAGCATGGAAGAGATCAGTGGATATTACCGAAGGAGGATTGACTATATCGTTTCTTCACACAGTGTGCAAAGCTACAGACGATGGTCAATGCCGTCGACAATTATCACTCTCATGCAACTACACCAATCAATAACTATGTGCGAGCAGCAGGATCGACATGGTAAGCATAAACATTACGATTACAGAGGATCATTGTTGAACTAATCACCTGGATTTTCAAAGGGGTACCACGCGATGAAGCAAACAACTATGTTACAACCAAGCCCCACACCTCCCATGAATTAATGATATACGCACCAGAAACAAGCTGACATGGTGAGTTTTTGAGCAACTGCAGTAGATGGCGACCTTGCACGGACCATATCTATGTTAGTAGAAATTACAAGAGCCTACCAATACGCGGGCATCCACGTTGCTCTGGTATCATTTGATTCAGTTAATTGTGATTGCAATCTGGAGGGCCAATGGAAAGTAGAGGGAACTGAATGCTGGACCAACTTATCCACCATGAGGAGCTTGCCTATGGATCATTTTCTGTGGGACCATTGACATCAGAAGCAGTTCTACAGGCCTCTTACTTTATTATCATTGGATACCTGGTATTACATGAGGAGCAGCGTGACGCGATGTTGACAACGGCAATAATGGTGAATAGACAAATGGCTTGGGTAGCGGCTGATGATTGACAAGGATGCCGTTATTTATTGAGACAATAATACGCCATTCCTCCGTTATCCTTCACACCTACACATGCATCATATAGAGTTAGCTTTCTTTTATGGGCTCTATTGCCCTAAATAAAAAACAACTGATATAAAAAATCTATTATTGAAATAACCATAAGGATGGACCTGAGGGATTGCGAAGGAAATACACACGGCAATATCACCACGTGCACGCGTATCGATTTATTATACAGACATCTTCCATGGTCTCTTGTGGGCGTTGTAGTTTGCATGACAAACCTTGGAATTAGAATGCTACACTTGCACTTCAGCAAGGATAGCTTTATTAGAATCATATACATGTCATTGGGTAGTCACGCTTGAAATAGCTAAAATGTATCATTATCATGGATAAAAGGGTCCGTAGGTACTGGCACAAGCGTGGGGCAACACGAGATGTAGCAATGGGTGGTAAATGAGACCTCATGTTCCATCTGCATCTGCCAGGGACCCCCATAGCAGCATTGTATATGTAGAATATCCTGTAGTGAAGCTGTGTTGTATATGACAAGCTTTTATATTTATGCCGAGGATCGACATGATGTCATGCCTCATGCATATGCATATGCAACGTGGATACTCCTTTCCAAATTAAGAGCCCCAACCATTTTACATATACACCACACAATCCAAGCTGTCGTATGAATGACGGTTTATAATTCAACATGTGACCAAAGCTCAATTTATATGCCTAAGCTACGATGTTGATAATTGATTTGTCGTGAGGTTGATTCGGGTGATGATAATGTATTGCTGGTTCTTGGAGCTCCTGATTTCGAATGATGATTTTTTTGTATGTCTAAGCAAAAGATACCACGTAACTCCTCTGCTCATGATAATTGTGTACACCCACGCTTACCAATCCAATCCTGTCCCTGGCATATACAAGGTGATGAGAGAGAGTCGCCGAGAGATATCCTTGTTCCTTGGTTTCAATGGAAGTCTTCCTCAGCGTATCATCCTCCACAGGCGATTATATGTCGCAAGGTGATCCTTCTATTTTTGAATGATAGTCGTCCTAAAGAGATTTTTAGCATGTATTCATACAGAGTGTGTTGCCCGCTCACCTTGATGCCATGATAAGACCTGCGGTTCGTGTGAGGGGTTGATGATTGTGTGATATCTAATCTACGTGTTCTTTTCTTCTTTTCCTTTTATGTCTTCTTTTTTTTTCTTCTAAAAATAAAAATTCATCGACCCATCTTTTGTTTCTAAAACTAAGGGTGTTGTTGCTGGTATATGATGCCCACTGATGATCTGATATCACAAAGACGATAGGAAGGAATAAGCATTTGGCCTCATAGCGTCATCCAGCAATACGACTTACTGCATGAGATCCAGCGTTGAAAAGACCATGGATATGCTTGGTGCCGACATTGATATGCCTAAAACCAGCCACTTTAATTTTCTGATGGCCTATCTATGCATGGTGATCGATCCTACCTGGTTGATAGTGCATGTGGAGAAACAATAGGTGATCCATGGAATAAGAGTACGTGTCCAAAACTGGCAAGGTTGTTGCATCCATATAATGAATTCGTTGCATATCCTCATCCTCGTCTTGGTTTACCTGGTGAAACGCATTGATTGTGATAGTGGTGCTGGTGCTGTGAGTGATATGTAATGGAGGTTATCAGTGTATGGTATGTGTGTCTCAGTAACATGGGACGATTCATACGTTGTGCAAGTGGTCGTGATAAATGGCTGCTTGAAATAAAACCTGGTCACCAATTGAGGTCATTGGTAAGCATGGGAATGGGTCCACTGGAAGCACCATGTTGTCATGCCTTTGTAGATGTCGTTGTGGCAATTGAGTAGTTGTTGTATATCATCCATTCCATATGTACATATCCTTATGATACTGTAAAAGAGCACGCCCTCCATGTAAGGGACAAGGTTTGTAGGTGATTCCAGGATAGCAGTAGCGATATCTCGCGAGCACGTGCTCCCTGTGACTTGAAATTTTTTCTGTACTAAGGAAACCATACCCGGGCTTCATGCTGGTGTAAATTTTGTGACTGGTTTCCTAATACGATAATGACGTGCACATAGTGAATTTATCACTTAGGGTTAAGGCAATTATTGCGCTGTGACGTGTCCCCATGTGACTGCAGCCTCATACAATGAAAATTTTACTAAGAAAGTCAATCCTTGGCTACACAATGGTATATAACACAACGGTATAACGTGACACAAAAAATGCAGGTCACTTTTTGAGTACCCATAGATTGTTCCAAAGGCGCTTAGGGTTTGTAGGTGATTCCAGGATAGCAGTAGCGATATCTCGCGAGCACGTGCTCCCTGTGACTTGAAATTTTTTCTGTACTAAGGAAACCATACCCGGCCTTTATGCTGGTGTAAATTTTGTGACTGGTTTCCTAATAGGAATATGAATTGTACATAGTGCTTTTTTCAATTAGGGTTGTTAGCATTTTGCAGTTAGGTTTGGCCAGGGTTAAGCCAGGGCTAGGCATTCCTGCATCTCCGACAGCTCTGAAATTAATTCTGTACTAATAAAACCATACCTGCGAAACCTGAAAATGCATACACCGGCATGTGTAACCATAACAAAATAAATTTCCAGCTTATGAAATTATGCACTTTTGCATGTTTGTTCCCTTCTGCCCCTTCCCCACATGTGCACAGCACCCTGGGATGAAAATCCTACTAATAAACATGATCATGCCCAATGCACCCATATATGGTACACCTGTACTACCATAATGAAATAAACTTCCAACTTATGAAATTATATACTTTTGCACCTTTGATCCCTTCTGCCCCTTCCCTACGTGCCCCCAGGACCTCGAGACGAAAATTCCACTAATAAAGATAACTATGCCCAATGCACCCATATATGGTATGCCTGTACTACCATAACGAAATAAATTTCCAGCTTATGAAATTATGCACTTTTGCACCTTTGTTCCCTTCTACCCCTTCCCCACATGCCCCCAGGACCTGCAGATGACAATCCTACTAATAAACGTGCATATGCTCCACACACCCATATATGATATGCCTGTGTAACTATAGCAAAATAAACTTCTAGCTTATGTAATTATATACTTTTGCACCTTTGTTCCCTTCTACCCCTTCCCCACATGCCCCCAGGACCTGCAGATGACAATCCTAATTATAAAGTCAATGTCGCTCATCATAATGTTGCAACATACAGGCATGATTGTATATGAAGCGAGATTGCATATATATAGATGATTATAAAATATACACTGATTATGATTGCCTATTGCCATGCCTCAGATGCCCACAGCTAATTGGGGTAAAAACGTCGCGTATAAAGTCAATATCTACCTTCACGATGGTATATCATATAGGCATGATTGCATATGAAAGGATATTGAATCCCTATAGGGGACTATAAAATGTACACTAATTATGATCACTCAATACCATGCCCCCACGTGATCCCTGCAATATGGGATGAAACTCCTGCTATAAAAGTCAATGTCGGGCTCCAGAATGGTGTAATGTTACAAGGCCGTAGCGTGCCAAAAAAACCGTTGCTTTTTAAACAACAACGGATTTTGTCTGCTCAATACCACGCCCCCACGTGATCCCTGCGACCTGGGATGAAAATTGTACTATAAAAGTCGATGTCGAGCTCCAATATGGTATATATTGCAAGGCCGTAGCATGACAAAAAAATTCCGTTGCTTTTTAAATGACCACAGATTGTGTCTGCTTATTACCATGCCCTCACGTGATCCCTGCGACATGGGATGATAATCCTGCTGTAAAAGTCGATGTCGAGCTCCAATATGGTATATGTTGCAAGGCCGTAGCATGATAAAAAAAATCCGTTGCTTTTTAAATGACCACAGATTGTGTCTGCCTATTACCATGCCTCACGTGATCCCTGCGACATGGGATGATAATCCTGCTGTAAAAGTCGATGTCGAGCTCCAATATGGTATATGTTGCAAGGCCGTAGCATGATAAAAAAAATCCGTTGCTTTTTAAATGACCACAGATTGTGTCTGCCTATTACCATGCCTCACGTGATCCCTGCGACATGGGATGATAATCCAGCTATAAAAGTCAATGTCGGGCTCCAGAATGGTGTATGTTACATGCATGATTGCATATGAACCAAGATTGAAAGCCTATAGGCAATTTTAAAGCATATACTGATCATGATCACTGATTACCCTACCTCACTTGCCCATAGCACCCTGGGATGAAAATGCTGCTTATAAATTCCACCCCAACGTTGACGCGTGCCTATATAACTGCAGCTATACAAAGACTCATGTGCATGCTGTAATGTTGAAGCTAATGTGGTACTCGCTAATTGGTTCTCAATTGGCAGATTACAACACATTGCAGACATTGGTGGTTGACATGCTGGTATGGTCAGCAGTCAGGTCAAGAGATGATTGCCATTAAGAAGTCATAGTAACATAGATTTATTAGTAGATATATAGAAATTGCAATGTGATGAAGATATATGGTATATAATGATGAACAAATGAGAGGGCATACAAAAGAGGGGATATATGAAAGAATAGGCATACAAAAGGGGGCATACAAAAGAGAAGAGAGGACAGCAAAATGAAAAAAGGAATGTAAGGCATATAGTCAAATGAGTGTAAGATATAAAGATAAAGAAATGCAGGGAATAAAGGAAAAACAAGGTATAGAAGGAAAAGGAATATATACTGCAATCATTGAGCAACAACAAACTTCAATTTCTGACCACGTGCTCGGCAGCACTTCTCCCTTTCAGATTGGAAAATGACATTACAATTTTGAAAACAGGAAAGGATGTGCTCTCGCAATTGTAATGCCTGTTCATGTTCCAATGCACGCACCAAAACAATGTATGCACCCTTTGAATGCTTCAAATTGTGCCGCCAGTGTGAAGTACCCATTGCTGTATACCAATTGTATCCACTGCGCACTTGATCAACATTGGGGAAGGTATAGATACCTAAATAATCGCGGATACGACGGCACCTAGAACCAGCGCGCATTGATCCAAAATCCACACATCGGGCATCCTATAAGAAGTAATATAGGTGAGTATGCATTGGTTGATAGATGATATTCAATTATATACCTCTGATTGTGGAATGGAACCATGTATCTTTGTTACCAAGGCCTCCTGGCTTACCAAGTCTTCATAGGTCACTTTTTCCAATTCTTGACGAAAACGATCATCTAACCAATCCCGTGCTTGATTTCCAAGTGCCTGAGAGACCTCTGTCAAGTATGTATCTGCAATCAATGCAGCCATAGGCGCAATGCCCTCAGTAATAACCCTGGTGCAAAGATCTACTAGTCCCTGATCTGGCCTGGTATCTTCATCAGCATTCCGCTCAATTCGAGCATGTTCCTTGATGTTGTTATATACAACGCGTTGCCTACATATAGATTGTTAATGGATCATTATAAAGCAGACCTGTGATCACAATACTTACTCATCTGTCAATTGGTTAATGCGTACTTGAGGGCGTTCAATGTTGACCTCGATTGCAATACGCCTATTTCGGGCCTGTGGGTTTCTCTGGCGCTCGATCGATGAAGCATTTATAGCTTTGAAGTCAGCTTTCAACATATGGTAAAGTACAGATTCTTCAAAAGGACGCAGAGAAAGCGTAAT